>PVIR01022706.1:0-27730 GCA_004026965.1 Petromus typicus
AGTGTAACTTAAACAGTATCTCTTTAACCTGAAGTTTAAGTGTTCTATCTCATAAAACATTCAGAATCATAGAATTTGAAAGGAAACGTTAATCTAGTCTAATACCTTTAATATAAGAAAAATAAATTTCTAATCATGTAAATCAACAAAATATGAACAGAAGTTTAATAAAGACAAAATCTGTCCTTATGAATTACAGTTGTATATTTAAAAATAGTATCTATAAACAGTTTAAGAGTAATTGAGACATGCTTGATTTTTGTTAAAGATTTGCCCTTATTCTAAGTACATTTACTTATATAATAATAGCAATGTACAAGCCCATTGTGTACTTTGTCAAAGTATATTTTTAAAAAGTGCAGAAGAGCAATAAAGTTAAAATCTACTTAATCATATATATTTATGCTTCTTCACTGAAGATTCTGAAACAAAATCATACCACTTTGTTTTCCACCTAAGTTGATGTCTTGACCCAATCTACCAGGCTGCTGATAGAAAAATCATGGACAGCTGCTACAGCACTTAAGAATGGCACCTGGCTGTCAGTGATCACTGCTGCTGAAGAATGACTACTACTAAATATATTCAAACTGTTATGAATGTGGCTATAGTAGTGGTTTGACCATACAGAAACCTGTTAAAGTTCAAGTATACTGCATTCTACTCCTTAGAGCCTCTTTTTCAGGTTTTGTTGCAGGGAGTAGGACCACAGTCCTCATTTATCTAGAAATAATGTACCTTTACCACCCACTCCTGACCCTGACACAAAGATTCCAGCAAGTCTTTCAGGTGCCTTGTAGGCTGCTGAAAATTAAGAGCTCTTTTTAAAAGAAAATTTTTACTCCAACACTTCTAAGCTTTCAAGCAATTTAACCACAATACAGAATACATGAGGATAAAAGGGAACCTCAGTGAAGCAAAAACATGTCTCTAAATTGTGCTTGCACATGCTCAAACTCTTCCACCGTAGCTTCCCTCAACTTCCCACTTGTTAGAAGTAGTGATTTCTTTTCAGCTTGAAAGTAAAAGTACCTTAATTAAAATTCTTGTTTTTCTTTATATTTAAATCTCAGCTTTTTAACATTTTTAAAAATACAACTCCCAAAAGGCTCTCCTACCTCAATGTAGCATTCAGCACGCCATTTTCTCAGTTCTAAGTTCCAAAAAAGTTCCAGAAAAGACTTTTTAAAAATGAAGTTCCACGTTGAAACTCAGCTGGTGGTGGTAAAAATCTGACTTGAATTGATGTAAGACTAGTTACAGGCTTGAATTAGTCCACTTACAGTGAATATTTTCATGTTTTATATAAAATATTAGTATTTAATTATAGGGTGATGCTTCTGACCTTGGTATTTACTGGGCAACAATGAATTATAAGAAAATCAAGGAAGCAGAACTAAAGCAGGCATAAAACAGTGCTTCATTCCAAAATATGCTAAGCACCTACAATATGCCAGGTAAATTTCCAGAGTTCATCAATTAACTTCTCCCACAGTAACTTAGTGCCAAGCACTGGGCTTGAACTGGTGTTCCTGACTTACTCTGAAGCAAAATGCTGTTTCTATCTTCCAGGAAAGACTTAGTATGCAAGGCCAGGCTGCATGTGTGAGGTTCCCTATTTCATAATGTAACAAATATATAAAACATTATTAAATACATTTGGAGCTATAAATATCTGTATTTCTTAAAATATCGATATTTTAAATCTTCATATGAAATAGGAAATAGCTTTGGGTGAAAGTTTTAGTTGTTTTGCAGAAGTATTTTATTATCTATTGATATTTGATGAATGAGGTATTACTTTAATCACTGATACTTCATAAAGTTTTCTTCAAAGAACTCTGCTAAGTGCCTCATTTATTTCATATAAAAATTTATAAGTTTACTACTGTCCTGAAGATGGGGTGGAGTGGTGGTACTGACAATATATTTATTTCTTCAGCAGCTTTTTTGAATGGGAAAGGGTAGGGCAAAAGAGAATGTGAATGTGGTAGGATGAACAAGGAATTGCTCTCCACATGTTTAAACCTCTACTGTTGATTATAACTACAAAGAAAGAACTTTGTCCTAAATGAAAGTTAGACTAATAGCAATGTAATTCAGACAGTGAGAAGGGAAGAAAGGGTGGGACTCGAACAAGTAAACTAACAACCTAACATCCATGCTACTAACCTTAAACTCATCACAAACTCAACTCAGTGCTTCCTACCCAATAATGTATTTCTGTTAATTACAAATAGCATGAGTGTAAAGTTAGAAACCAGAGTCATGTCTCCAAATTGTTTTTCTTTCACATACAAACAATGACAAAGTTTTGTTGCTCATTTCTGCACAAAAATGTCTGCATTCATTCCCTTCCCTCTATTTTCATAGCACCATGTTCTTGTTCAGCTGTTACTTGGACACATGGCACACAATAACTTCTTAATGGAAAGCTTGCTCTTTTTTTTTTTTTTTCTTTTTGAGCCAGGGTTTCGCTTTGTAGTTCAGGCTGGCCCTGAGCTAGGCCTCCAACTCACATCACAGCAATCCTCCTGCCTCTGCCTCCTGAGTGCTGGGATTACAGGCATGAGCCACCACGCCTGGCATTGTGGTTATGTGGTACTGGTTGCTGCTGGGGTGAGTCTCCACGCCCAGGATTGTATGTGGTTACTGGGCATCGAACCTGGGCCTTTGTGCTTGCAAGACAGGCACTGGAACCACTGAGCTAAATCCTTGACCCCCTGGAAAGCTTGCTCTTAAGTCTTTCTACACTATATTTCACAGTGGTAACAAACTTATCAGCTGTGTAAAATGCAGGTTCAATCTTCTCAATCTCCTCCCTAAGAGAGGTAAGAGAGTTATACCGTACTGAGCTCCATTGGGAGCTACTGACAATAGGGAAAATATAGGGAATGACAGAACAGTTTACAAAGTTTTTAAATAATAACTTTACTAGGCACAGGGTCAAATGGCTTATAATGTATTTACTTGTTTAACCCAAATAATCAAATAAGGTAGGTAACTCTGTATTAGACTTATGTGATTACACGTGGTTTCTTTCAACTAAAAAAAACCTTTATTGGGCCGGGGGATTTAGCTCAATGGTTCTGGGGTCTGCCTAGCAAGTACTAGGTCCTGAGTTCAATCCCTGGTACCACATACCCCAATGCCACGGGTGTGGCTCACGTCTGTAATCCCAGCACTTGAAAGGCAGAGGCAGGAGGACTGCTGAGAGTTCTAAGCTAGCCTGGGCTACACAGTGAGTTCAGGGCCAGTCTGAACTACAAAGTGAGACCCTGTCTTAAAAAACAAGAAAAACCAGGGGCCGGGGATATAGCTCAGTGGTTCCAGCGCCTGTCTTGCAAGTGCAAGGACCCGGGTTCGATCCCTGGTAACCACATAACAATACTGGGCGTGGAGACTCATCCCAGCAGCAATCAGTGCCACATACCACAGTGCCGGGCATGGTGGCTCACTCCTGTAATCCCAGCACTCAGGAGGCAGAGGCAGGAGGATTGCTGTGATGTGAGTTTGAGGCTGAGCTCAGGGCCAGCCTGAACCACAAAGCGAGACCAGGTCTCAAAAAACCTTAAAAAAAAAAAAAAAAATAACACCAAAACTTTATTTACATAGTTCTCTTCCCTCTTTATTGCCCAAGATAATCAAAACAGAATAGTAAATCCTTATGATGCTGGTATCAACAATACCAGTGAAAATAATTATTCCTTTAAATTTTATTAACTTCTCATAGACTAACATAGTATTTACCTGTACCTACACACACACCCACACACACCCAGTGGGTCTGGGAAGAAAATACTGTGGCTTTAAAACTGTTTTCTTGCCATTTATATTTATATTAAAATTGTAAAGATGTAAGGTGTTTTTAATTTATAATAATCAAATTGAAGAGATACTAAGAGTCCAAACTAGGCTAACTAGTTTAAACTACAGCCTAAACTACAGTGAGATCTTTTCTCAAAAAATCAAATAAATAAATTTTTAAAAAAATTAAAAAATCAACAAAATGTACTGAGATAATGTTACCATGGACTCAAACCCAACCTAGTACTCATTCAACATGACAAGTCTGGGCCAAAGTTCAGATGAATGTGCAGAAATTCATCACCACTAGAGGCAAAACAGCAAAAAACAAAAAAACAAAAAAAAAGAGATTTCACTGACCTTTGGTTAGCAATGGTACTATGCAATGGTACATTCTCTAGTAGAAATAAAATGCTTGTTTAACAGCATTAAAGTACAAACAGAAAAGACATCCAACTATAATTTGTACTCTGAAATCACAAACACTCATTTACTTTCAACAATAAGCAAATCTAGCTTTAAACTTGGGTTGTGTTCATTTACTCCACAAATATTAAATAATAGTTCACATGCGAAAGCATTATACTAACGCTTTAAAAATGTATATTTAATGGCAAACAATGAAAAGTAAACAGATAATTATAACCTGGTGAGTCCTACAATAGGTAAAAATAAAAAAAGCTAGAAATATGTAAATTACCAATAAAATATAATGATTAGTTATAACAGAAAAACTATGATAATTAGAAATATTTTCCAGAAAACTTCAAAGTAAATAATTATGTAAGAAATTCAGAAGATACATCTTTTCACCAAGTCTCTGACAAGGCTCCTTTCCTTTCATCAGTTTATTTCTGGCACTAAGTCCCCGTAAGCTGTTTGGAATTTTTATTTTTAATTTTTGTTTCTGATTTATATCTCTGGCTGGTTTTTACATACAACACAAATGCTGGACAGAAGCTATTTGAGTACTTAATGTCAGACTTTTCACAATTTTCATAGAGATACTTCATTTTATAAAGATTTAGGACAAAGCTCTGAAAAGTAAAAACACTTTTAGATGACTACTATTACAGCCATCCACCTATCAAATAGTAAGATTAAATATATATCATAGTAAATGTAATTGCCAAAATTATCTTCCAGTCACATGCTAGTATATCTAATGTCGGATACACAAGTCTGTTGATAACCAGAACCAAATCGAATTTTTACTAAATTCTACACATGCTATGACAGTGGTGGCAAATCTATGGCACATGGATATGCACTGCTGCTAGCTGTTTGTTACCAAAGTTCTAAGAGGTTTACTGTTACTGTGATAGGAGAATTTTGTTTTTTGCTAATAAACTTTGAGAATATAGCAAAAGCAAAATAGTTAAAAGTACAGTTCTTTTTTGAGACAGGGTCTCACTTTTGTAGTTCAGGCTGGCCCTGAGCTCAGCCTTGAACTCAGCAATCCTCCTTCCTCTGCCTCCCAAGTGCTGGGATTACAGGCGTGAGCCACCACACCTGGCACTGTGGTATGTGGTACTGATAGCTGGTGGGCATGAATCTCCACACCCAGCATTGTTGTATGTGGTTACCTGGGATCTAACCTGGGCCCTTGCACTGGCAAGACAGGTGCTGGAACCATTGAGCTAACTCCCTGGCCCAAAGGTACAGTTTTTAACAAATACTATTACAGTATAATTTCTTATAAATGAACTCAAAGACTTCTAAATTTGTATTTCTAGCCTGAAATCTCTTACCTAAATACCACTCCAAATATCAAATAAACTGCCTTTTTGATATCACCAGTGCTATGTTTAATTGCATTAGGGAGTTCAAGTCCAAAAACAACTTCCTGACTGTCCAGCCCAGTCTCAACTTGCTACTTTCCACTCTTTCCCAACTCAGTCAACTAACTCCATCCTTCCAAATGCTTGTCAAATAATCTGTGGAGTCATCCTTGAATTTTCTGTTATGCTTCGCATCTAATTCATCCGCAGTTCTTGCCCAAACGGTTTGAAACATATCCTAAGTCTGATCTCTCCTCACTCTTTCCTGTTGCCACCCTGGTTGCAGTGTCACTTTTCATCTGTATTACTACAACAATTTTCCAATATGTTCTCTTGTTTACCTCTTTCTTGTTCTGTCCTCAGTCTATCCCATACATAACAAACAATAAAAAAGGAAAGTTACCAGTTTAAAAAGAGCCAGGTAATCACCAACTGTTGTACAAAAAACACCTGACAAAATTTAAGACCAAACATGATAACTCTTTCCACAAAAATGAACAATATGGAGATTTTCTAATACAATAAACAGCACTACAAAAATACCTATAGCTAATATATACTGAATATTGAAAAGTGTTTTTCCATAAGATCAGTCTCCCCATTTCTATTAAACATAGAACTAGAAGTACTAGCCAGAGGACTAAAGCAGGAAAAAGAAATATAAGCCACACAGCTTGTAATAATTACAACTAACTGCATGTGAAAACCCAAGGAATCTATTTAAAAACAAACTGGTAATTTAGCAGGGTCTCAGGGTATCTCAGAGTCTCCTCATGGAAATCAACCATACTGATATATGCTAACAATGAACAATTAGCAATCAAAATTAAAAACACAATAGGGCCCGGGGATTTAGCTCAGTGGTTCTGGCGCCTGTCTTGCAAGCGCAAGGACCCAGGTTCGATTCCCCGGTAACCACATACCGTACTGAGCGTGGAGACTCACGCCCAGCAGCAACCAGTACCACATACCACAGTGCTGGGTGTGGTGGCTCACTCCTGTAATCCCAGCACTCGGGAGGCAGAGGCAGGAGGATTGCTGTGATGTGAGTTTGAAGCTGAGCTCAGGGCCAGCCTGAACCACAAAGCGAGACACTGTCTCAAAAAAAAAAAAAAAAAAATTAAAAACACAGTAACCACTCACAGCCAGTTAAAAATATAAGTATGGATATAACAAGGTATGCACAGGATCTATAGGATGGAAACTATAAAGTGCTGATGAAAGAAATAAAAAACTCAAGTAAATGGAGACATACTACATTCTTGGACTGAAAGACTCAATAAAATAAAAATGTCAGACCCTCTCCAAACTCAAAGATTTAATGCAATTCTTACTCAAATCCCAACAATACATTTTTATAGATTCTAAGTTTTACATGGAAAAGAACTAAAATAGGCAAATATATATATATATATATAATTTTTTTTTTTTTTTTGAGACAGGGTCTCGCTTTGTAGTTCAGGCTGGCCCTGAGCTCAGCCTCCAACTCACATCACAGCAATCCTCCTGCCTCTGCCTCCCAAGTGCTGGGATTACAGGTGTGAGCCACCACGCCCAGCACTGTGGTATGTGGTACTGATTGCTCCAGGGCATGAGTCTCCACACCCAGTAGTGTATGTGGATGCCAGGAAATCGAACCGGGTCCTTGCGCTTGCAAGACAGGCGCTGGAACCACTGAGCTAACTCCCTTCCTGGCCCAGCAAAAAATATTTCTGAAAAGTAAAGCTGGAGAAACATTTTGAAGACTACAGTACAGTACAAATGATGGAACATAAAGATCAATGGAAAAGACTAGAAAATCCAGAGAAGATTCTCACAATTATGGCCACCAGATTTTTGACAAAGATGTAAACACAATAAAATGGACAGTCTTGTCTTTTCAACAAAAAAGGTTGAATCAACTTATGAGACACTGGTTAGAGGTTATAAAGAGAACTTACATCCGAGAAGAAAATATTTGGAAATCACTTATTCAACAAAGAACTTGGATCTAGAATATATAAAAATACTTCTTTAAATTCCACGAAAAGAAAAAACCAACATGTCAATTAAAATATGGGCAAAAAAACCCCTTCAAAATGAAAAAATGCTGACAATACCAAGTGCTGCTGAGGAAGCAGAGAAACTATCTCTTGTATATCACTGGTGTGAGTACATTATTGGTGTAAAGTAATTTGGTGCACCGCCACTCTGGAAAAGCCAGGCCATTTAAAAAATTAAGTTAAATAAATATTTATCACAGTGCAAAAAGTGTGCCCCTAGAGATTTATATAATGTATTTTCATATAACAACTTTTATAAAACTATTCACAGAAACTTTATTTTTGTAGCCCAAAAAGAGCCTTAAAATGGGTGTTTACATAAACTATGGTATACCCATACAATAGAATACTTACAACATTAGTAAGGAATAAACTATGATACATCCAACAATTTGGGTCTCATGCACATTATATTGAATTATATGTTTATCTCAAAAAGTAAAATATAGTCTGGTCGTTTTTTGTGTAACACTCTTGAAGTTACAAAATTATAGTGATAGAGAACAGATTGGTTCCTGCAAGAGTTACAAAAGGAGAGACTTAAAGGGGTAAGAAAAGTTTTGTGATAAACATCTCTATAGCATGATTAATTACATAAATCTCTACACAAGATGTGATAGAACCACATATGCACAGACAAAGTAGGTATGGTACCACGAGCTAAATCCTCAACTACACATAACATATACAAACATCAATAGAGAAATCATATTCTAAGAAATGATGGGAAGGCAAATTAATTAAAACCTTTATTGGTATTGATTTCCCATCTCATACGAATATAATCTAAAATCCTCACCACATCTAAAAACCCTAAACAAAAAGCACACACTCACTGGGATCTCAGCTACCCTTCTCTCCCTCACTCTTTTTCAAGTATAATGGCCTTTCAGCTCTTGGAAGATGGTAAGGAAGGGTCCCATTTAAAGGCTCTGTATTTAATTTCCTTGTATGTGAAAAGCTCTTCACTTTATCACTTCATTCAAGTACCTGATCAAACATCTAATGTAATCAAAAGCCTTCTAATTCCTACTATATAAAGTCATGCCTTATTTTTCTTTCTCCTTCCACAGAAACCTGAAAACCAAATAAAACTCCCATATCTTTTCCATCTGTTACTTCCCTGGTCTGCTCTGTATTGATGAATGTCACCACTGTGCACCAAGGCACTCAAGCCAGTGCACATGACCCTCACTTTTACCTGGCATTCAGTATTTCTTTCTCAAGCCTATCATTTACTCTTTACCGCTATCTTAATTTCCATCCTTGTCAATTCTCAAAACAGATGGTCCTAAAGCTGTCCTCTCCCAATTTTTTTTTCTGAAGTATTCTCTCCATTGGAGATAGTCTTTCTAAAGCATTAAGAACTTACCTTTCATTAATAGAATGAAGTCAAATTTTCTTTACAGAGTATACAAATATCTTCATGATCTGTTTCATTTTTCTATCTTATTTATTAACCCACGAATGGAACTTAATGTACTGCAGAACAATCACAATTACTAACAACATGATGACCTTTTACTTCTATGCTTTAGGAATGCTGTTTTTCTCTGTTCAGACTGACCTTTCTACACATTGTCTGGACATTTCTTCCCTGACACATACTCTTGTCATCTTCCTTATGAAGATTACCTTACCTATCTTTTCATCATCCATGAAATCAGGTTATTTCCTCCTGAGTTCCTAAAATATTTTATTTAATATTGTTACATCTGTCACAGTATAGACTCTCACTTGCATATGTGCCTCAAGGATGACCATTATCTCGGTAATCTGTTTATACTCTTTACCTAGCAAAGTATCTGACATACAGCAGGAACTCAAAACTACTAAGTTAGAATAAAAAAGAACATAGTGATGAGACACAATGATGAATGAGTAAGGCAAAGATTTTTAGGTCAGCAGCTCACAGATGTGCCTCAGAAGTTCTCTAACACTCTTCTTGTTGTTAGCCATGTGACAATTCCACAAAAGTTTAAGTACTTACTGCACTGTGGCTTGGACTGACTAACATCATCAGCTTAATTTTCCCACAAACCAGTATATTTCCCCAAAAGAGTTCCTTCTTATTCCACTTGCAGAACTACAACAACAGCAGTGGCAGTCATTCTTCAAAGTACAGTAGTACGTTCATGTGAGGAAAATCTCATGAAGAGAATGAGGAGGTCTCACTCAGGTCAACCAATCACCTTGGCTAGGCAAATCTCAGAACAGGCTAGACCACCCATTTATGTAGTGTACTTTTATATGTAAAGCAGAATCCCCATACATGGAAGTGGAAATTTTCTCTTAAAATTCCCATTTCAATTATATTTTTCCACTTCCTAAAAAATTATGATAAAAGTGACAACAATATTTAAGTATAATTCAGCTACATGCTAATCAGGATAAACAGCAATAGTTGCTCCAATGCAAATACGTAATACTCATATTTCCAACAATGTTAAAAAATTTTAAAATAAATTTTATTCTATCCTTTTTCCCCCACTTAGGCCAAGTTTTGACTTTGGTCCCTTAGGTATTTCTTTGTGCACATTTTCTCTTTAATTTTAGGAAGTGTTGAACTGTAATGCCTATATACATTTGGTTAAATTTTAAAGAATAGCTATTCACGTTTACCAGGTCATTACAAAAAAGCAACTTGGAGTCTAGCATCGTGGCACAGGCCTGTCATTCCAGCACTTAGGAGGCTGAGGAAGGAGGAGCACTGGGAGTTAGAGGCCAGCCAGCCTGCATTACTTTGTCTCAAAAAACCCAACCCAACCCAACCAACGAAAACCAAATCCCAACAAAAAGCAACTGTACCACTAATTTTATTCAATGGATTAAAATAGAATATGTATTTTATTCTGAATTATTTTCATATGTAAAACTCTTCTTGTCTAAATTGCTATCTTCTATTCCATTATTTTCTTTTGATAGCTTAAAAATACTCATATAAAAGTATAGAAAGTGGTTCATAGCATGTCAAGAAGATGGAAGCATATACCTACAGAACAGGGTTCATACCACAGATTTAAATACTATTAATTTTTGCTTTAAATTTTATTGGCTTAGCTGCATTAAAGATAAACTGCAAATTAATTTGCTAACCTAATTATTACTGGTATTATGACTCATCTGAAAGAATCTGAAAATGTTAAATTTTCAGAATAATAGCATTTGATCAAGACAAAAATGAAACTTATGCATATAAATCCTTTTGTTAACTGCAAAACTACATGGCTATAAAATAAGATCAAAAAGAGCATTATGTACCTAACAATCCTTTCTGCAATAACAATGTTTATTCAGTGGTTAGCACCCATCATTATCTGTGCTTCTGTGCTTACTTTACAGGCTGCACAACAACTACCTATGTATGAGACTAGCGTATTAATTTCTCTTGGAATAAGAGATTTAATATACACCCTATGGTAATGTTTTAAATGTATTTAATAAAATGCAATCAGTTTTTTAAACTGTTTTAACTGTAACTATAAAGCAACTGTGTTTATACTTAAATTGTTTACAATGGTAAGAATTCTGAATTTTAGTGAATAATCAATAAAAAGGTATCATATTGATATTAGCTTTTTAGCACTAATTAGGTGAGCAAAACATAGCAATCACACCAGTTCACTTAACAGATCAAGATAAAAAATTTTAGAAAAAAATAAAAGCAAAAGATAATTATAATTAATCCAGCAATAAAGAGGATAAAAATCACTATTTCCCTTTTGAATGTGAAACAGAAACAGAAAAGTGTATTACTGAAATACTAATAGAAAAAAGCTAGCAATTTAAGACAAAAGTGTAAGGATTACTTTATATAAATTAGCAAGGTTTTATAGTATAATATTTAATTTTGTAGTGGAGGTGTTTTGAAAATTTGATCCATGCCAGTTTTGAAATGTTTTTCCTACATAAAAATTAAATCATGCATTTGTGACTAATTTCAAATTGAAAATGAATGTTTCCTTCAGGAATAGGCATGAAAAACATAAAGAATAATCTGCATGTTTGTGATTTAAAAAACGCAGTGATGTTTTATTTTATCCTTATCTATAATTTTAGTATACAGAAAAATGGAGAAATTATTTTTCCATCATTCCAATTGTTGAAGAAATGAAGAGAGCAGATACCCTAAAGGGTTTGAAAACCTAACAAAGAAAATTTCAAAATGTGAAATCACTTCCCATTATTTAAACTACAGACTGAAGATAATAAGAACAAGAGTCGTCTATTTCAAATTATTACATTTTAAAATTAAGCTAGTAAATAAAAGGTGATCAAAATGAGGCCACTATGGGAATTGTACTACAGTCAGAAAAACTGCCTTAAAAAGTACAGGATGGGCTGTGGGTGTAGCTCAGTTGGAGCACTTGCCTAGCAAGCATGAGGTGCTATATGTTAAATCTCCAGTACAGACTTGATAGATGAGAGCACAGGGTGTCACAGGATGTATTTTACATTTTGAGTGCTACTTACTGGTAGCTACTAGGTACCAGATAGGTACCTCAAGAGGTCTCACAAGAAATTCAGAATATGTAGTTAAAACTATCACACAAGGTAGTTACTCCAATTTTCATTTTTCTAAAGGAAAGTCCTGGCTCAGAGTTTGAATGATACTTAAAACCACACGAGCACAGTTAACAATAGAACTGAGATTTAAACTTGGGTCCATCTAATTTCAAGCCTAGGGATTGTACTTCACTAATCTCCAAGAGTAAAATTAAAAATTTTTAAAAAGCAGTGGAGAGGGCAATCTGACAAGAGAAAACCACGTATAATTCCCTTAAGCTGCTGAAAAAATTAAAATTACATAAACTTCCTTCTACCCTAACACATAAAGTTTACAGGAGAAGTTCTGCTTTTACTGATTTATCTGCTTAAACAAAACTTGCCTGGTATGAGATTGAAGTTCTGCAAGATCAAGTTGCTGATTTCAAGTTTTCATTTGTATTAGCAATTATTTTCTCTCAATGATAAGGAAAAACATAACATTGAATGGTCAGTTTCTCTCTCTATATATATATTTGTCGAGACAGGGTCTTGCTTTTGTAGTCCAGGCTGGCCCTGAGCTCATTCTTGAACTCACAGCAATCCTCCTCCCTCTGCCTCCCAAGTGCTGGGATTATAGGCATGAGCCACCACACCCAGCACTATGGTATGGGGTTCTAATTGCCAGTGGGCATGAGTCTCCACACCTGAACTGTTGTATGTGGTTACGGGAATCAAACCGGGGCCCTTGCACTTGCAAGGCAGGTGCCAGAACCACTCAGCTAAATCCCCAGCCCTGTCAGTCTGTATACTGATGAATCAACCACTGTGAGCTGCATCGCAGACAAAATTGACAGGAAGCAAATTTAATGATATGCTTAATCTTACTAATATTAAAATCATGACCCACTGATGTATTAAAGCTTAAAAGAAAATTTCCTTAATGTAAATAAAATCTCAGAGTAAAACTTTAAGCTAAGATTCATAATAGTAGTGTTTAATTATATAATAGTATTATTTGATGATTCAGATGGAAGTAATAAACCACTACTTGCTTCTGTGACTTGTACTAGTGCTACTAGTATTAGCTGTTTTTGTTTTTTTACTTAAATGAAACAAGAACACCATTTTCTTTAATGAGGCAATTAAGACTCCAATTCTTACTGTCTTATTCTCTTCGGCCTATTTATTGGTAAATAAGACTCCTTCTGAAGCCACTCAAACTGATATTTTGCAGTAGAATTTCTTTACACTGATATGTTATTGCTAAAAACAAAAAACTGCTGAGTGTGGTGGTGGAGCACGCCTGTAATCCCAGCACTAGGAAGGTAGAGGATGGATGATTGTGAGTTCAAAGCCAGCCTGAACTATAAAGCAAGATCCTATCCCAAAACAAACAAAAAAACCCCAAGAAAGAAATCACAGGAGTAGCAAGATATTCAACTGTATGTATTTCACACTTCCACAGTAATATCATGACATATCAAATTTGAATACCAAGTATCTTATACATGCTTTGTAGGTAATTTTTTTCTTCCTAGTCCCTTTTTTATTAGTTATGTTTATGACGCATAATAAAAACATTCATCATGGGGAATTGGTACATACAAATATTTCATTTTGATCTTCTTCCTTCTCCTTCTCCCTCTCTTCCTCCCATCTTCCCCTTTCCCAGATCCTTTTCCCATCTCCACAGTCTATCTCTCTGTTGCTTCCTGTTATCTTTTACTTGCTCCTAAATTATATATACTTTGGGTTTCTTATATGAGAAAAACTACACACTACTTAATGCATTGTGCATAATTTTTACAAATTCAGGAAGTATTTTATGTAAATGGCTATGGGTTTTAGAACTAGACAGAAGTCTTAAATTTTAGGAAAGTTTAAATTATTCACTAGGTAGAGAATAACTTATAATAGTAAGGAAAATGACATATATATAAAATGAGGATATCTATCTATCTACCTATCTATCTTTACTTATTTTTTGAGACAGGGTCTTGTTATATTGCCCAGGCTGATCTTGAAATTCTCTATATGGCCCAAGCTGGCTTCAAACTTGCAGTCATCCTCCTGCTTCAGCCTCCTGAGTGCTGAAATCACAGGCACACTCTACTACGTTCAGCTAGTGCTAACATTTAAACATGTAAGGAAGGATTACTGTTAAAGTGATGATGGAGGGATATTTTTGCTGTGGAAACACCAGTATTCCCCACATCATAGAAATGTAAGTAAATGACTGAGCCATTTAATTTATAAAGCCTTAAAAATCTATTATTTCAGTGTAATTACCTTACAGGGGATAAAACCTGACCTTTAAGTTAGCTAAGAGCATATAAGTACATATGAAGTGTTCTTTCTATTCTGCTTTTAAAAACTGCAAGACCTAGGTCGGAGGTTTAGCTCAGTGGTTCCAGCGCCTGTCTTGCAAGCACAAGGGCCCAGGTTTGATCCCTGGTAACCACATACAATACTGGGCGTGGAGACTCACGCCCAGCAGCAATTAGTACCACATACCACAGTACTGGGCGTGGTGGCTCACGCCTGTAATCCCAGCACTTGGGAGGCAGAGGCAGGAGGATTGCTGTGATGTGAGTTTGAGGCTGAACTCCAAAGTGAGACCCTGCCTCAAAAAAAAAAAAAAAAAAAAAAAAAAAAAACCAAAAACTGCAAGACCCCCTTTTTACATGTATGCCAAAATCATAGGAATAGGATAGCTGTAAATTATCAATTCCTGCCTTTGAATTTCTTTTTCCCCCAATTTTGGCTAGATTTTTTTTTTAAAAAAATGACATTCAAAAGACTTTGCAGAACATTTTGTCTGTGTTTAAATCTAAGGATCTAAGAACTTGAGTCTAGTGCAGCTATAACCTTTCAGATTCAGAAGTTTATTACCAAAAGGAGTTGTGATATGCTTACAAAATTACCACTAAGAGCCATTCAACATTTAATTATACCAAATTTAGCTATACAAGACTAGCACTGACCACACTGTGAAGTAATGACTGAAAGGAAAACAAGATGTGGTCTTTCCTGAGAAGTTTAACTTAATGATTATCAGTATAAAAATGAGGCTAAGTGTGCAAGTTGAATGGCTATTCCCTTCTTTCCTCAAGAAACTCATTCATAACTTGTATTAGTTTATCTTTGTAAATGTTTTGGTTAGTATGTACTTTATAAATTCTCTAAACTACCTTTGTTTACACAGTAGAAAAATGAAAACAAAAGGGAGAATATTTCTTAAATCTTTACTAGGAGCCAGACACTATCTTAAATGTTCAACAAGCATTTACATGAATTGCCATTTATATAACATTTATTATTTGTCAAAATGCTCAGATCTAGCTCAACATGCACAAACTCTCCAAAAGGACCAGTGACTATACGTTAATTATGTTTTAACTAACTTATGCTATTAAGACAAGACTGTTTTAATTGTCGTGACACGTATGTTGAGCAACATCCATACAATGCTATGAGAGCTCCTTAAGAGGGTCAGACTGTAGCTATGTTTGTTTTACAGAACCCTACAAGGAGTAAACAAAAAAAAGCAATTTACTGAGCTTCTACTGATAAGATAATTTGCATAAAATGTACAATTTAATAATCACAGATTAGAAAACAGATTCAAAGAATAAATTATAAAATGGCTACAAATCCACAAGTTTTTGAAATGGATATGTTTTACTTTTTGAAGTCAAGAATACTGATCATGCAGTTTTTAAAAGCTCAAACAGGTAATGTTCATTCCCATTTTTCTGCACTGCACTTTTTATCCCAGATACATTTTACTCATTTATTATGTAAACTATAGGAGAACAGACATTTCTGTCTGCTCTTCAGTACAGTACCTTCAACATCTGGAAGAGTCCCTAGCTCACAGTCAGTGTTTAATAATTATCTGTGAAATGAATGAAAACTTAGAACACAGTAGGAATTCAATAAACAGTTTGTTTCACTTTACTATGTAGAATAACACTCCTTTGATGTCAAATTCTGATCAAGAACCAATGATTAGAAATACAATAATATTCTCTATTGGTTTAACATTTAAAATGAATGAGACAAATCAAAAAGTCACATGCAGCAAACCTGATTTGAATCTGTGTAAATTTATTTTTGAATGAATGTACTTTTAAGTGCCAAAGTGTTAAAAATTTCATAGATATCTTTTACTGATATTTAACATCCTTGTTTACTTATGTGGCAATTCTGACTTGGATCTCCTGAAATATCAACTTATCAACTGGAATTTCTTACCAGTGCTCACTCATTTTCTAGGATTAGGAAATGAGAAAGTAAGCATTCTATAAAATGAGTCAATAAAATCTAAGTGAAATTCATAACTCCACTGTAGGAGTTCTGCAACACGCACACACACACACACACACACACACACTCCTTTTTAACTTTTAGAATGAATGTAGGTAAAGTACAACTGATTAATACACAGGCTGTTTTGAAGGCTGGGATATAGAAAACAAGAAAAAATCCCCCTCCCCAATCTTGTACAGTACCCAAGATCACAGATAAGTTTAGTGACTAAATAGAATGTAGAAAGTACATTACCCCCAGAGAACTTACTCAAGAATGTTAGGTGGGTAAACAAATGTCTTTGATTTTTTAAAGAATCAGAATCACTAGAAAAAATATTAAAATATAAGTAGTCTGGAAATACCAGCTAGAGATAAATATGAACCTACACATATCTAAATTTCACATAATTCCGGAGTCTCTAAATTCTTACATTCTTAATACAGTTTTAAGTTGACATATATAGTCAGAGCCTATCAAGACTCAGAACTGATGTCCTTAGTACAGTTCAACATGATCATTTTTCTATACTTGGCAGTCACTACTACCTACATCTTCATATTTCTAGCTGCCTAAAACTGTTCATCTATTCTTTCCTTACCATCTTATTCCCCTTTTCTTTCCCATTACTGTTTTGCCCTAATCTTCACACTTGTCTTTATTATTTCATAATCTTTTATTTTAAAGAGCCCCTATCTTAAATAAAGAGGCATATGTAAAACAAAAGGAAATGTATTACTAGTTTTTTTCTGGGGCATGGGAACCCGGCCAAGTAGAGATAAAATTGAATTGAAGTCTTTACTCTTATTTATGAGATTTATTTATTGTAAAGATTACCAGGAACTAATTTTTTAAAAATCTGTAACATAAGGCGGAAAGTGTCTTCTAGACTGCTGACAATTATAAAATAATAAATTTTAGTCAATCTGTTTATGTAACTAAAAAATTGCCAGTTTTAGAAAATTCAGACATCCCACAGACTTTTCTACCGTATAATTCATTAACTAAAACAACTAACACATTGCATTTATTTTTCAAACTGTAGTAGGTTCATTGATATATATGTATATTTCTTTCTAAACAGTACTTTTTGAAAAGAATTGTCCTATAAGGGAAAGTTACAGAAACAATAAAATTTTATTTCTGCTAAGACAAGATCAATTACAGTAAGACATTTACCCAAGTCTAATATGTTATTAATACTAAATAACCAATACTCGGTAATTAGGAATCTAGGTATTTCTCAGTTCATTAGATGTAATAATCGAACAAGTCGTATAATACCTTTAGCTGGAGGCAAGCGCTTCTTTCCATTAAAGAAGGAACTAAAAACTGGCGCTATTTTAATCTAACGGGATTGACTGAAGTTAAAGTTAATTTTTCAGGAAACATGTATCACAAGCATCTGATCATTGCACCCACTTACTGAGTTACAAATCACAACTGTACTACCCGGGTTCACTAATGGAGGTCCACATAATAGGCATTTCATTAATGTCCTTTGGAGAATACTTAAACATTCCATGCAGCCAAGAGAAACGATGAAATGAGTATATTTGGAGGTGAACTTACTAAAATAATTAACATACTCAATTTTTAGTTCGATTTATTATGGTTTAAAACTTAAGCACCGTGTATAAGAAACTGATTAGACTTAAGGGGGAAAACCCAAACAGAAGTTCTGAATCATTGGAATTTTTGTTCTATTTCCTGTTAACATGCTGAGAGTACCATCATTCAAAATACTCATTCCACACACGTTTTCAAGAAAGTATAGGACCTTTCTTTGACTGGCCCTAATTTAGTCCGTAGTTCATTTTCTGACAATTCTTCCCTGGCTCCTGATTAAAATTCTCAGCCAAATCACATAACAAAATGAGAAGCAAGCCTTCCTTTACTAGAAACTATGTTTTCAAAAGTTAAAGTTTCAAACTGTAAAGTGTTAAAATCAATTGTGATCTCACTGTTACAAAGAATTTAAAGGTATTTTTGAAAAGGTGTCGGACTGTAGTTTTTGCAGTAATAGTGCAAAAACTGAAAGCAAAGATTGTTTTCCATGCCCACCAAAACTCCCGGCGAAATCTGAAATTGCATAATGAGCAACAGCTTCTTTGAGTACATTAAGAAAGAAATTATACTTCATTTTAGAGAATGTGAAATCAATCTGATCTTAAAATTTTGCACTTCACAAACTTAACATAAAACAGACAAAATGGATGCGAATTATACTCCCTTACTGCTGCTTGAACACGAAAATAGCGTTCAAGAACTTTCCAATGACTTAAGAGCGATGCACAACCTCTTCTTTGGACTTGTGAATTTCAGGAACTGAGAAACCCCTGGGAAGCTGCAAATTCTCTCTACTCTCCTGGAAACCCCTCTTATCAGAAACATTTGAAGAATTTCGCCACTACAATTAAGCTGACTTGAATGGAACATCTCAAATATACTATATATGGAAACACGGCCAAACACATAAATACAAACTCACACGCTGATAGTCCGGTATACAACCCTGGTGAACAAACTCCCAGCATCAGCAGCAGAAAGATCCACCTGTCACCTGTTCAGCAAGGCCAAGATACCCTCTGGGCCTCCGTCTCAACCACAACCACGGCAGTGGAGGCTGCACGAACAGAAAACTAGAAATACACTGTGCTTTCCAAGGGACCATATATTCACAGCGGAGCTTGCTCCACACTTCAAAGGCGGCTGCAGAAAACCAAAATCGGAAAGGGAACGGTGTCGTCCCCCTGACCAACGCGGTATTACTCTCTGCCCTGAAGTCATCTTTACAGGACCCCGGCTCTCCAAAAGGGCTTCTGCCTCCCCCAGCGCCAGCGCGCACAGGCCCGGGGGCGGGTAGGCGCAGGGGCCCCCCACTCCCCGTCTCCCCTGGGTCGGAGCTCTGCCGGCGCCCGGTTCCCATGACCCCCTCCCCCGCCACACCGACGCCCGGGAGCCCGGCCCGGGCCGATGCTCCCCGCCCCCACCGGTGCAGAGGACTTGGGGGGCCTCCCTCTGCCGCGCCGCTGGGGAAGCACAGGGGCGGAGGGAGGAAGAGGGCGAGGAAGACGCGGGTGCCCCGCGAGGGCCTCGCGAGTCGGCAGAGCCCCTGCCCGACGCAGGGGAGGTGCGGGGGGCGGAGAGAAGCGCCGCGCGGGGACCCCGCCGAGGCCAGGCAGCGCTGTCCGCTTACCCTTCGCTGCCGCTTCCCCCTCCTCCTCCTCGGCCGCCGCCGCCTCTCCCACTAGGGCAGCCGTCTCCACCGTCGCCGCCAGCGCCGCCGCCGCCTCCGAGTCCGCCAGGCAGGGGGGACACCACAGCCCTCCCTCCCTCCCCGCTCAGCCCCCTCGGCTCTGCCGCCCCGCCAACTCCCTCCGGCCGTCGCTCGCGGCTGAGGGGGAGGGGGGTCGGGCTAGGTCGTCCCGCCGGCGGCCGCCGCAGATCAAAAGCGATGGCTGGGCGGCGTCGCCGTGCCCGCGGCTCGGCTCCGGCTCGCTCGGCCTCCCCGCCTCGCTCGGCCCCCCCGCCTCGCTCTGCCCCCACCCCCTCGCACTCGCCTGCCCTCCCCCCACCCCCCCGGCTCGCGCTCGCGCTCGCTTTCGCCGCGCCTCCGCCAGCCCAGTCCCAAGCAAAATACTGTCACGCAATATGGCGGCCCGGCGGCGGCAAACACCGCGAGATCTGCGGCCGCGCTGAGGCGGCGGCCGTGACGAGGCCTCTCCTGGCCGGGTGGCGGGGGAGCCGCGGCAGCGACGCCGGGGGCGGCGGCGGCGGTGGCGGGCGCGGTTGCTCTTTCCCCGCCCCGCACCCCGCCCCGACCCTCGCAGTCCCCACGCCCGCCCGCGGAGGCTGGGGGACTGACGCACGGGGCCGTGCGGGGTCGCCGTAGCCGCGGCAGGGGACGGGGCGCGGGGCTCCACGCACCCTGGGGGCCATGAGCGGCGCAGGATAAAGGGTGAAGGGAACGCGGCCCCGGCTCGCTCGCGCGTCGCGAAGGGGTCGCCGGGCCTGGAAGCGAGCGGCGAAGCGAGCGAGGCGGCCGGCGGCGCGGTCGGGGGGACCTCGGGCGGCAGAGGGGAGCAGGTGGGTCCGCGCGGAGGCGGGCGCCGGCGCGGAGGGCGGACACACCCCCTTGGAGACCGGCCGCGCGGAGTGACCGGCGGGCCACCCGAGCCGTCCCTGGGCTGCGGGGAGCGCCCGACTCGCGCGCAGTGCGGGCTTCCCCGTGACTGCCCGAGCCGGTGTGGGTAGTGGTGGGCTGGGAGTGGAGTGAAGTGGGGGAAACCGTGATCCTGCAGAGGGCTTGTCGTTTCGATTTTATTTTAATTGCACGTTCCTAGAAGTCCTAGAAGCAGAGCCAAAGACACTTTAGCTTTGAGGGGAGAAGGGGGGAGACTTGAAGTTTCTATCTTCTTAAAGAAATATTTGTGTAATTTCCTCCTAGAAGAAAAAAAGTTGAACATTCAGACATTTCTCACGATGTAAAATATTTATTTAAAAATTCTAGCGCTTTCATGGTGTCCAAAACACGACAGCATTTTTCTGTCCCTGTCCAAAATGTCCATATCGCTGCCAGTTTCTTCCTTTAAACAGTTCTTACTCCTGAAAAAAATCTGAGAGAACCATTTTTGCTTTTCTATTTTCAGTAAGTACTGTTATTACAGTGGACATTTTTCAAAGCATCTTGTAAGAAGTATCGCGTTCGCTACAGTTACTTGCCCCGCTTCATTTTCTTTCACCTATCCTTTAAAAATACTTGAAATAGTGGGCTATAGCACCAATTGAAAATTTATTACTTAAACAGCCAAAAGTACTTACAATTTACAAAATGCAGATTTAAGAATTTTCTTCCAAGAACTTAAGAATTTTTCTATCATTAAGAGAAATAAAAGTAAGTTAGATTTTTAAAATAGATAATTGATGCAATTGGAAGATCACTGTTTACTTCCTTGAATAATTCTGTTTCAGAATATTCTTGTTTGCAAGGAAACAATTTATGGCTATTAAGGGATAAGGGTATGTGGAATTTTCTCTCACATGGCTAACAAAAGCATATGTTTATGTTTACATGTATATATTACATGTAGACCCAAATTCACATTGGTCATACATATACTAAAAGAGATTGAGGAAATTGAAAACTTAGTGGATCTGAGTTATTGTTATGTTCTATATTAGTACTCATTTATGATACATAATGCAGTCATCGTGGGGAGTTAGCACATATACAAACCATATTTTAGTCCTGTTCACTTCCCCTCCCCTTCCTTCCCTAGGTTTTTCTTGTCTGTCTGTCTGTCTGTTTTTGTAGTATCAGAGATTGAACTTGAGACCTTACACTTGTGAGGCAGGCGCTAGAACCACTGAGCCAAATCCCTGGTCCCCCCCCTTGGTTTGTTTGTTTTTTAATAAAACTTGTAATTTAGTGGATCTGACCTTTACTGTTTTGTAAAAAAAATTTTTTTGGTAAGTTTGAAACTTACAAAATCACTAATTTTTTTTTTTTTTTTAGGTTTTTTGAGACAGGGTCTCGCTTTGTGGTTCAAGCTCAGCCTCCAACTCACATCACAGCAATCCTCCTGCCTCTGCCTCCCGAGTGCTGGGATTACAGGTGTGAGCCACCACGCCCGGCACTGTGGTATGTGGTGCTGGTTGCTGCTGGGCGTGAGTCTCCACACCCAGTATTGTATGTGGTTAACTGGGATCGAACCTGGGTCCTTGCACTTGCAAGACAGGTGCCGGAACCACTGAGCTAACTCCCCGGCCCACAAAATCACTAATTTTAAGGACTAGAATTTGAGAGCTGAGTGTGGTGGCCTATACCCGAAATCCCAGCACTTGGGAGGCTGAGGCAGGAGGATTGCCACAGTTTCAAGGCCAATCTTGGCTACAGGCAGAATTCTGAAATACATAGCAAGATCTTGTCTCAAAACAAAACACTAAAAAAATCCCCCAGAATTTGGACTGTGGGGGTGGTAACAGTGGTACAGCCTTTGTCTTCCTTATACAAAGTGCTTGGTTTGGTCCTTTAAAAGCAAAAATCAACTTTGAACAGGGCAAAAGTTGCTTTAAATCACCAGCCCAGCTGAAGCAATAGAGTCATAGATGATAGGTCCTCTTGCAGTGGAACTAGTCATCTGTTCCTCGGTTGCAGACTGGAATTTGGGTCATCCAGGTATTCCTTCTTTGTTTATTTAAATTTGAAACAAAAATAGCTAGGAATCCTTATTTATGTGTTTGTTAAATGAGATTTCCGTGTTTATTGATTCAGCAAATATTCAGAATCACAGGAATGTGGAGAAAATAAGTGGAACAGACTGTTCTCCAGGTGCTTTCTGTAGTGGTTACAGGAAAATTGTGTGTGCATATATGTGTGTAAAATCTCTAAACTATTTAAGAGCCTTTTGGTCTGGTACTGTGCTGTCTGTTTAAATGGAAACATAATTAAAATTTAGGCCCTCAAGTACTGTAGCCACATTTCAAGTCAAATGGAGTGTTCCATCTTCACAGAAAACTACTCAACAGTACCAGCAGTCCTAGAAATCACACAAATAACATGGAAACAAGGTAGAGAGTGATAAATAAATATGAGAGAAGCTTGAAGCAGTAGAGATTACTTTGATAGAGGTACAAGTGAAAGAAATGGGGTCTTTGAAGAAGAAAATTGCGTGTAGTCAAGGGGAAGTGAAGCAAGAGTGCTCTAAACAGAGATGATACTAATAAAACTGGGAAGGGAAAAGCTTGAGAGGTGGCCCTGTAGGTCTGTGAAGGAGGGTTAGGCTTTGGAGAGCTCACAAGTGCTGAGCCTGCGCTGTGCTTCGGACAATGTGAAGTTACTAAACACCTTTGGACTAGACAGACGACATGATTTCATAGTTATTTAAGAATAATCTATCCACAGATATATGGCATGGATTAATATGAAGTAGTAAAGATCGAGCAGTTTAACAGCCAACTGAGTAGAACTGATAGTGTGATCTTCTAGGAAGCATATCTTCAGTGGCTTGTAATCAATATTAATAAAATGCCTTAGGTAATAAGTAAATTTGTACCTCACAAATTCAGAAAATCCAAAGTAGAATAGACTCCAGATCTGAAAGAATTAGAAGCTCAGTATCATCAAGGACCAGGCTCTTCCCCTTTCTCTTCTGCTTTTTTGAGTGTTTGCATCATGTTCTGCTATTAGTTCCAGGCACCCTGAACTATAATGACCATGAGAAGAAGTTGTCCTAGGAGAGGGAAATTGTTTCCCCAAACCACTTCCCCTACATCCCTCACCAAACCGTCTCCTAGGCCATAGGAGAGCTGATCCCTGGTTCTCATGCTGGAACGAGGCTTGAGGATTCAAAGATGGCTAGGCTGAAGTAAAAATGACTTGAAAATATAGAAAGAGAAATTACAAGAGAAAACACGATGGTTTTTCTAATGGGCCCTCTGAGTTTAAGATGCCAGGAATTGTCTAGCTGGAGATGGGGACTAGGAGGATGAGATGATGACTCTTGAATATGCAAGAAAAACATATGAGAATAACACTACAGGCATGAAATAAGAGCTTTCTAGAAGAAGGGATAGATTCTGGGATGAAATATATAGGAAAGGAAAAAAATTACAAATTGAGGTGTGTGTGTGTGTGTGTGTATGTGCAAACTGAAATCTAGTTCTAAGATTTGTATGGACGTGTAAAGGCCTAGAATAACCAAAACAATTTGGAAGAAGAACAAAGTTGAAAGACTGACTCTACCAAATTTCAAAACTTATTATAAGGCTCAGTAATTAAGACAGTGTGGTATTGGCAGAAGGATAGCTGAGTATACCAAAGAAACATAATAGAGAATCCAGAAATAGAACTTGAGAACTTGATTTATGGCAAAGTTACTGCTGGAGTTCAGTGAGGAAAGGATAATATTTTGAACAAATGGTGCTGGAGCAATTGGCTACTCATTTGGAAAAAAAGGATATTTTACCTCACTCCATATACAATAATTAATTCAAGATGGATAATAGATCTAAATGGGGAAAATTAAGTTTCTGTTAAAAGGAACTGCAGTATCAGGTTAGTAGGTAGGGAAAAGAGATATTTCAATACATGGAACTGATAATGGAATCATCAAGACTATATTAAAAAATTCTAAAAATAGAAAAAAACCAAACAGCTCAATTTTTAAAACGGGAAAATCTCTTGAACAAGTACTTTACAGAGATGATTTCCAAGTGGTCAATAAGTACAGGGTAAAATGTTCAGTGTAATTCCTCATCAGGGAAATTCAAATTGCAATCAGAATGACATATTACTACTGTACACACACATCCCAATATCTAAAGTTATAAACACTGACAGTGCCAAGAGTTGGCAAGAAAAGATGTAAAGCTATCTAAATACTCTGCAGATGAGAGGGTAATGATCCAACCACTTTGGAAAACTTTGACCCTATCTGCTAAAATCAAATATATGGCTACTCTTGACCCAACTGTAATAGTAAATGTTGTTTCAACTTCACTGGGTCATATGCTCAGCTTTTAGGTGAACATTGTTCAGGGTCTTTCTGTGAGTGATCTGTGATTGGGTTCATATTGAGATTGCGGGTGGATGTTGAAGACTTAAACAGAGAAATAAAAACCCACCCTACCAATTTAGGAAGAATTCTCAAGCTTTTATACCTGACCTGGAGTGTTGGCTCTACCTGGTTTTTCAGCCTGATGGCTTTCAGACTAGAACTGAAGTGTCATTTCCCTGGTTTCTGGTTTGTCAATCCAGTATGTAGAGTTTGGACTTTGCAGCCTCTATAATTGCATGAGTCCAATACTGTACTTAAGAATCATATAAATATGTGAGAGTCATCATATATGCATATATACATGTATATACAATATATATATGGATGTATGTTCTGTTGGCTTTGCTTCTCTAAAGAACTCTAATTTTATTCTTGGATATGTACTACTTTTGAGAAATAAGTTTATATTGCTATAAAGACATGTACATTACTATTCATAATAAAGACAGACTGAACATACATAGCAGCCTTATTCTTCATAGCCCTAAATTAACAACAAGTATCTGTTGAGAGGATGAATATACTGTGATATATTCATACAATGAAATGTTACTAAGCAATAAAAAAGAATGAACAACTTTATATTAATGGTCAACTGATTTTTCAACAAGATTGCTGAGATAATTCAAAGAAGCAGGAGAGAATAGTTTCAATAAATATTGCTGAAACAATCTGATACTCATATACCAAGGAATGAATAAAAAATTCTGTGTCACACCACAAACCCAAAGTAACTCAAAATGGCTATAGACCTAAATATAAGAGGTAAAATATATGATTATTAGAAAAAGTATGAGTTAATTTTCATTACCTAGATTAAGGAATAGTATGTCACATCAAAAACATAAACTGAAAAAAAAAGATGTTGAATTTCATCAAAATTTAAAAACTTGAGTATTTAACAGAAACAAAAGCATGCATACATGGAATCTTGAACATAAATGTTTATAGCAGCATTATTTATAATAGGCAATTCAGATGTCTATCAACTGATGCATGAGTGAAAAAAATGTAGTCCATTCAACTAATATTGGACAATAGAAAGAAATGAATTATCACTGCATGCTACAACATAGGGAAGCCTTGAGCAACTTTAGTGAGAGATGTGAGTCACTAAAAACCATGCATTGTGTAATTCCATTTACATGCACTATCCAGAATAGGCAAATCCATAAAGACAAAAAATAAATTACACATGGCTAGGAGTTGGAGGGAAAGGGAAATATGGAGTGACTGCTGATTAGTGTGGGCTTTCTTTTAAGAGTGGTGAAAATGTCCTGTAATTTATGTGGTCCTTGCTTTACAACCCTTATGAATATAGTAAAACCCACTAAATTTTACACTTTAAAAAGGTGGCTCATATGGTATGTGAATTATATCTTAAGTTGTTGCGTATTTAAAAAGGATGTTATTAACATATTCAATAGAATAGATGGTCTTTTAAATATTGTGAGGGGAGGACCCATAGATGAAAGAGAACATATAGTATGATTTCATATATATGAGGTTCAAGGTCAGACAAAACTGACAGCAATTAAGTCAGAATCGTGGTTGCCTCTGTGGGGAACAGAACAGAGTATGGGTGGCAAGGGCTAAAGTGGGAGCCAACGGGAATACTAGAAATGTTTTCCAACTTGGATCTGAATGATTATTTGGATTTATATATATGCAAACATTTATTGAGCTATCTACTTAAAGACTAATATGATTAAGGCCTGTTATACTTCAATACAAATGTTAAAAAAAAAAAGAAAAAGGATGGATGAAGAAATTAAGGAATTTAAGTAAAGAAATGGAAGTTTAGAAAAAGAGGGATAATAGACTGGGAGAGAGCTCCATTCTTTCAGATATGTGGAAAGCAAGATGTCTTTCTCAGTCTCAGGAAGGGGATTAAAGTTTTATGGAAAGGAGATAATGATGTTTAGGAAGAAAGACATTTGTTCTTGTTTAACTGCTTTCTGGAATAGATAAGTGATTTGTGTGCACGTGCCATTATGTATACAAAATATGCTATGTGTATGTCTTGTGATGCCATTGCTGGGAGAAGCACCAGATGCTGTTTTTAATTATTCTAAAACTTATTTTATAGAATAATAGAAGTCAGGTCAAAGAGAAATGGATAGTCTTCTTCACCAATTGGACTACTCTTTGCTTTGGTCTACATTTGAAAACTGAAGGAATTCAAAGGGTTAATCTTATCAACTGTTTCCCTTTCTCCATATATCTCAACCCCTTTCATAATAATAAAATGTATATTTAATGATTTCTATCAGCACAGTAAACAATCATTTACAATTTGTAACAATGCCATCTCTCCTAAGCTGGAATTGGATAATCAGTGCATTTAAGGTTCTTCTTCACTTTTAGATAAGTGGAAAACTGTTTTGTTTTGTTTTTTTTTTTGAATTCTGATGTCTTCTCATCAAACCAGCAATGATGGTTTTTATTTTGGAGACTAGATTGTGATATAAGATCTTTGGAAATGTTGCTACTGTCTGATGGAGAATATAATATATTGATGCATTAACAAAATGTGGAGCATACAGGATTTACCTATAAATCAGTATCATCAATATCAATAGTAGTAAATACCACTACTGCCACTACCAGTTCACAACTAAAGATTTTGAAGTTCGAGAGGTTAAGTGTCTTATTTAATCTAAAACAACTAATAAGTGAACAGTGGGCCTTTGAACAGATCTTACCTGGATAGTCCAGTCAGTTTCAAATACCATTATGT
>PVIR01022707.1:0-27903 GCA_004026965.1 Petromus typicus
ATAGTCGTTTCTTAACTCAGATCTCTTTCCCCTAATTTGCTCGTCAGGAATTTCCCATTTTTCAAGACTATCTTCAAATGCTTCCTCTTCCATGAAGTGGCTCCTTTTTCCAAATTGCCTGATGTATTATATTTGTTTCTGAAAGTTCATCACCCCCTATTGCAGCCTGTACGCTTCTTCAGAGCATGCTTAGCATGGCACTCGAGTCATTGCCAGAGCCCTGTGAGAACTTAGAATATTGTGGATCTCTACACATTTTAAATGAATGAACCACGGAATCAATGAAAAATACACATATCAAAGAGACTGATATAAAGAATGGATGGGAAAAGAGGGAAGGCAGCATTCTAGAATGCAGGGAGGAATCTGTTCTGTGGACAAGGAATTAATCGTGAAGTTAGTCTAAGCAGGAGATGAGTGAGCGCTGAGGATGACGCAGCCTGCAGCTGGGCCACGTCGGCTTATATAAGTCAGTGATGTCATCAGGGATGAAACCTTAAAACTGCCATTTTAGGAAACTCCAAGATGGATTTTGATGCCATTGAGCATCTAGTATAGGCTGGGGGAAAAAAAAGAGAAAAATTATCTTTCGGCTGCTTTTGTGATCTAAGAAGATGTGCATACTTACATCAGGGACAGCACTGGGAATCAGAATGGGTAAGAGTCACCAAAAGGGCAATGATTTGGCAAGTTAAGTGGACTGTTCCAGGGAGGGAACTGTTAGAGAGATGGCAATAGAACTAATGAGCGGGGAAAACTAAGTTGTTATCATGAGAAAATCAATGTAAAGGAAGAAAGGTTTATTTTGTCTCATAGTGTCGGAGGTTTCATCCATGGTTAGTTGGCTCCTGGGCCCGTGGTAAGTCAGAACATCATGCAGGGAGTGTGTGGCACAGCAGAGCTGTTGGCCTCATGGAGGCTTGAGAGGCCAAGAGAGAGAGGAAGTTCTAGTGTCCCTGGGGCGTATGCTCCGGATGACCTCATTTCTTTCTGTGCTTTTCACTTCTTAAAGGATGTATACCTCCTGATAGTGTCACTAGCTGATCATCAAGCCTTTAACTTACCGGATTTGGGGGGACATTTATATGCAAAGCAAACCAGTTAGCTGTTCAGCTGACACTACAGATTCAAGGAAAGTGGAAAAGCTGAATGCATTAGAGGGAAATAAATGAAAGGGGTTAACCTTCACAGGAAGGCTAACTACGTTTCATTCCGAGCAATGAGATCCAAGATAAAGATGGGAAGTAGACTTAGCCTGGAAAGAAGGTTGAGAAATTTCTGCCCAAATGGTATTGAAACTTGACTCTGAAGTCTCCTTTTCCTACAAATAATGGTCTTGTACCTCTCACATTAAAAAACAAAACAAAACAAAACAAAAAAACCGCACAATTCAAAGGCAAGGTTATACTCAGACACAAAATAAACATCTCTGTGTGGCCTAAATAAAACAGGAAGTATAAAGTGGGATGAAACTAGGCTAGACCCTGCTGGGTTCTAAGTCAAGAGATAAGCAGAACCAGCCCAGGCATCCAGATATTGTGGGAATAACATAGACAAAGGTGGGTTCCTCTCCAGATGAGGAAGAGACACCAACAGACTATGCAGGTCAGGAAGGGACACTAACAGACTATGCAGGTCAGGAAGGGACACTAACAGACTATGCAGGTCAGGAAGGGACACTCACAGCACGAGAAGGTTAATTCAATGTCATCTCATCTTTGCTGGGACTCTGGAGTACACTAAGATGGAGAGAAACAAGCAGGCTCAAATGTCCTCTTCAAAGTCAAGAACGTCTGATCTGGAACATGCAGTATAGATTCTAGTTTTATACTGGGAGCTCTAGAAGGCAGCCTGAAAGCAACCCTGAAATTCCTAAGCCAGGAAGCATACAAAGAGAAGGGGATGGAAGAGAGAGGAGAGAGGAAAAGATGAGGCAGGGATTTTCAATCTGAGGCCAAGCTCTGAAACTGTGAAGAGCAAGTAATGGTAAGAAAAAGAGATAATAAAATCGATCAGCTGAAGATAGATTATCCCAGGGAAATGAAGAGCGTGTGCGGCTTGGTTTGAGTGTGCGCTGCAAGGATTCATGTGTTGGAAACATGGTCCTCAGTGTGTCAGTTGAGAGGTAGTGGGGCCCTTGACAGAGGGGGCCGTGGGCCAGCCTTAGGTCACTGGTGTGGTATCCTGGAAGGGGTTAAGGCAGCTCCTGTTGGACCCTGAATTAGTTCTCAAGATGGCGAGTTGTTATAAAAAGAGCTCCCTTCACTCACTTCGGTTTCTCATTTTGCTTGTACATACTCCTGCCGTTGGTGTTGGGGACACCTGCCATGAAGAGGGTGAGCCAGGAGGGTCCTCACTAGAACAAGTTCTATGCTCTTTGAATTTACAACCTTCCAAACTGGGAGCTAAATTCCCTCTTTTTTTATATGTACCCAGCTTCAGGTATATCATGATAGTGGCACAAAGTGGACTGATATAGAGACAGATTCAAAGAGGACTTTAAAAGATGTGCACAGAGAACCTTCAAATAAAGAAAGAATAGCCCTCAAAACAATAAGTGAGGGCATAACAAAAGCCAGAAATAAAGCAAAGAGGCACTTTTATAAAAGTGGATAATAGATATTGTGAAATAGAAAATATTCAAAGGGATGAGGGGGTTGGGGTAAGTAAAGAAAGGAAAGAAAAAATTTGCTGGTAAAAAAGGAAACAAAACTTACATCTAAAAAGGATGGGAGGATTGTGTGGTAAGCATGGGAAGAAATGAAAATTTAGTTGTGTCATGTACTGGTAGAAATTCTGAATGTTGAATGTGATCGTGATGTGCATATAGGATGTCAATCGCTAGTAGTGAGAGAAAGACAGAGACAGATACAGAGACAGAGACAAGAGGAGAAGAAGGAGAGAAGAGAAGATCAGTGATGGAAGGGAAAAAAAGAGGAGAAACATTTTTCAAAGTTGACTGGAAGTACACAACACAGACTAAAAATAAGTCCATAGGCAGATATTCTGGTTTATTGAAGCATGTACCAACCATCTAAGGGAAATTTTTTGGATTTACTATTCAGGGTTGGGAGAAGTGGGCCAATCACTTCAGAAGAAAAGAATCTCTTCCATGATGAGCAGTTTGCTCATTAGCAACAACAGGAAGTTCAGTGAAGTAACATCTTCAAAGTGCTGAGAGAAAATAAATGTTATACAGGTTAAAAAATCTAGGTTTAGAAATAATAATGATGAAAGAGGCACTAGATTTATGTTCCTAAGACCTCTTCTCTGGCCTGTGACATGCTAGCAGGACTACTTTGAGGGCCACCTAAGACAGTGGATCTCAGCTAGGGAAAACTGCCCACTAAGGACATTTGAAAATGTCCAGAGACAAGTTTTCTAGTACTGGAGTTTGGACCCAGGGCCTTGGGCAGGTGAGGCAAACAGTCAAACCTTGAGTTACATCCCTGCCTTGATGACATTTTTTATTTTATTAATAAGTATTACTATGTGTTGAGAACTCCTCTTAGCAAAGTGCTTTTTGCATCAGGGAGCAGAAGCCAAGCCCACTGCTAATTATTTATGAAGCACAGGATGTCTCACCACAAAAGGGAATGTGACAGGGCAAAATGTGAGTGGTGACATTGTTGAGAAAACTTGAGCTAGAAAAAAGCAGGAAACAACATGAACCCCTAAAGAAGGAAAATAGATTAGTCAATAAAATTTACCATAAATTACTTTTAGAAACATTAATAATATTCTTTTTTTTAAAAAAATAGTGGAAACAAATTATAGCAATGAACTTTTAAAAACTATTAAAGTATGAGTGACATATAAAAAGTCAACATATTTAAGCTTTAAAATTTAGTGATTTGGGATATATTTCAACATCTATAGAATGACTTTCTAGTGTATGCTGTAAATATGTTCATGATTGCCAAAAGCTTCTTCCCCTTTTCTTTATCATTAGTATTACTTTGTGTTAAGAGCTCCTCTTAGCAAGTTTTTAAGTGTGCAATATGGTGTTAATTACAGTACAGTACTAGATAGTAAATTTCTAATTTGTATTTGAAATTGCTCTACCTTTGAAATTCTTTTAAAATTTTTCAGTGTGTAGGAAGAAAGAGACTTCAAAGAGCCAACTTTAATGCCATTGTGAGCAGATATTTATCATGCTATATAACTGAATCCTTGTACTCTGATTAAGAGTGGTGTGATTTATCAGTATTTAGTCAAAGTACAGTAAAGCCTTTGTCTTGCTGACGAGGATAGAAATAATACTTTTAGCTTATAATACAAATACTATTGAGTGTATTTGTTAAAATTTTAGGGATAGCAATCAGAAGAGTAGAAAAATAATCCACAATTCCAAACCAGTGAATGAAGAAAAGTAGAACTATAGAAAGTTTTATTAATTCAACAAAGGTCAGGAAAGGAGAAAAATGAATCAGAAAGTATGGAAAACAAAAGTCACAGAATAAAGTAAATTCAAATGCATAACACGTGAAAACAGATTAATCACACCTTATATAGGTCTTGAAACAGCAAGTTGCTCTGTGATGTATGAATGTAATATACATGTACAATAAGATGTTGACAGCATCTATGTAAAGATCAGAACTTCATTACCTATGATATATCTATGGACTCTTAATTTTTGAATGCATGTTACAGCAATGTTACAGGGCATTTTTGTGTAAATACGTGCACAATAAATATCATAAAACACTGCGGAAAGATACACAGCACTTTCAGGGTAGCAGTTTGCTCTGCAGTTGGTGGGAGCAAGATGAGACTGGAGAATAAAACAGGGTACATCAGTCTTTCTTACCTTATTTTACTTCCAAAGAGGAAAACCATCTGAGGCCAATATGGAGAAAATGTTCATAACATTTAGGTAGCTGGGATGCAAGTGTTCGTTATATTAGTCTGTATACTTTTCTGAATGTTTGAAGTATTTTTAAACATACAACACTATAAATGGATTATAAAATTAAGGTTGTCCTAGAAAACATGAGAAAAGTCAGGATGCTGGGTAGCAGACTTTTAGGAATAAATCTGCACTTCTTTCCTATAATGATGTTTTCTCGCAAATCTAGTTTCATCACCTGTTAAAAATGTCACCAACCTGTAATTATTTTATGTAGTTGCATGTAATTGTTTACTTTTCTATGTGTTTTTTCTGTTAGGGAGATGCATGGAGCCAATATGATAAGGTATATAAAATAAGCCAGTGAGTAAACAGATCTGTGAATACATTCACAAACAGAGAAGTACAGTACACAGAGAAACACATCAAATTCTCTCAAGGCAAAAGGTAGTGGCCCATAGAACATTGTGAATGAAACCTGTAGACATGGCCCTTATAGAGGAAAGAAATCTAATCCTGTCCCAGCTCTACAGTGGGGGGTTGTGGGTAAGTTGTGTGACAGATGTGTAGTCTCACTGGGAGCCATGATTCCTTGTAAAGTTCAAAAGAAGTGATAATACTTGGGTGATATGGTTAAAATGATGAAGATATGTGCATTATGCAAATGTTAGGAGGCAAAGTAAAATATCTGAAAGACGAGAGGAGAGATGGTCTGAACTGACTGAAATTTAGCCAAGGGAAATGCAAATACAATGTTATGTTCCAAAGGGTGGGTTCAAAGAAAGAGGAGATGCTAGGGGAGTAGAGGTACATTTCCAATCTCTACTCAATATGCCCCTCAGGATAAAGGATACTAAATCTAATTCTAAGCACCCTATTCCAGAAAGCATCTCCCTACATGCTTCTAGGAATGGCAAAAGGCAATGATCCAGGAAGGTTAGTAGGAAATCGCCATTTGCTGGAGCAGTTGGATAATGAATATAGATGGACTGTGAACTTTACATACATATTCAGTGAAAGTGCATATGTATCAGTGGAAAGAATACCAAGAAAGATAATTGCTTGAGAGGCCACATTTCCAAATACTGACTTAACCTGGGAGAATCAGCGTAACTATTGTGTCTTGATGTCTGGGGAGATGGTGGGTATACAAGCCACAAGCTACCCTTGTGTCCATGAATTTTTAGTCCCCATCAATCCAGCAGTTACTGGCATGCTGGTCTCTGTGGCTGTTGGGCAGCAAATTAATTTATTATAGCCCAGAAATCTATAACATTTTCTATTTTTCTATGTATCCCAAAAGGTTTACTGTTTAAAGAAATGAAGTTAGACTTTTCTCTGGAATATAACTAGAGTAGCAGAGAGAGAAACTCCAGTAGCTGCTGTGGAAATTGAAAGGGGCTACACAGAAGTTCTCAGCAAGCCATGAAAGAGGTGCTTGGTCAGTTGCAAGCCTCCATCATTCCTAACCATTGCAGCAAGAAAAACTATAACAGCATTTATTGTTGCTAGCTATGCAGCATGTATTTTGAGTGTTGATGTGGATTATCTCATTTGCAATGTGCGGTAGCTCCCTGACATGGTTCCTGTTACTATATTGGTTTTATAGATAAGGACCCTGAAGCTCAGCCAATCATCATAGAATAGAGAATAGAACCCCAGTTTGTGGCTTTCCAGAGCTCAAGTTCTTTTTTAAAAAAATTTTTAATTTTTATTTTTTATTATCTTTATTGGTACATTACATATACACATCATGATTGCACTCCATAATGGACATTTGTACCAGTATAAGACACAACTTAATTCTCATTTTTTTCCCATAGCCCTACCCACCCTACCACCCCCCATATACATAAAATTTGTTTCCTTACTTTTTTGTTATAGTCTCATTATTTTCCCCCCTTCACCCTATTTTACTTTGAGCATTTTCTATTTCACAGTATATGACATACAATTCTAGGACTCATTTACATCTTTATTTTCTCATACTGGAGAAAAGATGCGATATGTACCTATCTGTGCCCTATTTATTTCACTTATGAGGATATCCTCAAGGTATGTCCATTTAAGTAGAAATGACTCAAAATTATCATTTTTTATGGCAGAGTAATACCCCATTCTGTAGAAGAACCACAGCTTTTTTATCCAGTCTCCAGTTGATGGACACTTGGGTTGTTTCCAAGATGTAGTAATCACAAATTGGGCTGCTATAAACATGGGTGTATATATTGTCACTGTGATATGAGTCTTTTAATTCTTTTGTGTATATACCTAGCAGGGCAATGGCCGGGTCAGATGGGACCTCCAATCCTAGATTTTTGAGGAATCTCCAAACTGATCTGAACAGAGATTGTATGAGTCTACAGTCCTACCAACAGTGGAGAAGGGTTCCTTCTTCTCCACAGCCTCGCCAACATTTGCCGTTGGCTGAATCTGAAATGGCAGCCATTCTATGTGGAGTGAGATGAAATCTCAGTGTTGTTTTCATCTGCATCTCTCAAATGACTAGTGATGTTAAGCATTCCTTCATATGCTTCTTAGCTGCTCTTACTTCTTCCTCTGAAAAATATCTGTTCATTTCAGATGCTCATTTTTGAATTGGGTCTTTAAATTTGGGTGGGCTGATTTTTTTGAGCTCTTTATATATTCTAGATAGTAGCCCTTTGTCCAGAGCTCAAGTTCTTAAATGCCATCCTAGAGTTGTTTTGGATTCTTGTCAGCCAAGTAATTTTACAACATCTGTTACAGTTAGCTACTATCTAGATTATTTATTATTGCTTAATATAACCTGTCAGGAGCATCCTATTTGGGAAAATTAATTGGACAATTGAGACTATGACTGGGTCAACCTTTCCTGCCTGCAGACTTGCTATGACATGTGTACCTGAGGACTTGACTCTATCTTCACCTCTGAGTGACCTGTTACACTCGTTACTTCCGACATACCAAACATGCTGCCTTTTGAGTGGCCTATTATATTTGTCAGTCCTGAGATAGCAGCTGGCTGAGTGACCTGTTGCACTAGTTACTTCTGATACACTGAAACTACTGCCCTCTGAGTGACCTGTTGGCTTCCTGCTGGCTCCGGAAGAACTGAATGAAAGGCACGACAAGCTTGGGTCTGCCATCTTTGCTGCCCAGAGTAGCAAGGATCAGGCTCAAGCTCAGCTTCTTTAAGTCTCATTTATGCCTAATTATTAATTATTTCACCGTGTGCTATCAGACTCACAGGAGACAAGAGCTTAACTGAAAAAGTTTAGTTATGTTCCTTTCCCCTGTTCCCTACCAAATCCCCCTTTAAAAAACATTTTATAGTCAGAACAAAGTTGCAGAAAATCCCCAAACAAATGAATTAATGGATGCTTCTTCAGTGAAGTCAAGACAGAATTGTCTGTCACTTCCAAATCACGTTTGTGTGCCTTTCTCAGCTGGAACCCTTTCCTTCCCCGTCAAGTAGTCAGTCTTGGTTTGGGGTGTTTCATTTTAGTTTTACCTCATGTATTTCTTTATGGTTTTCTTTCTATAATGTCCATCCTTCTGTGCTATATAGTCTTGCTCTTTATTTAAAAAATAGAAAATTTTGGGGGGCTTTTAAATTATTTTTTTTAGGGTTTTAAAAATTGTTTTTTAATTCAAATCTTTATTGGTACATTATATGTACACATCATAGTCACTTTCAGCACTGAGAATTTTACCAGTAGATGATATGACATGACATGACTTCCCATTCCCCTACCCACCCCACAACACCCTGCCTCCTATATACATAGGCTTTTCTTTGTTTTATTATCATCACATTATTTTCCCATTCTTTACTTACCTCTACACATTTCCTTTTAAATATTTTCTATTTCACAATATCTATTTTATATACTAGAACTCATTTACATCTTCGTTTTCTCATACCAGTGAAAAGATACAATATTAACACATATGTGATCTATTTTTTTCACTTATGAGTCTGTCCTGAAGGTACGTCCATTTGAGTATGAATGATTCAATCTTATCATTTTTTTATAGTTCTATAAAAGAACCATCTCTTCTTTATCCAGTCTCCAGTTGATGGACATCTTGGTTGTTTTCAAGATCTAGCTATCACAAACTGAGCTGCTATAAACATGAGTCTCACTTTTTAAAAACTGGCCTTGAGCTCACTATGTAATCCAAGATCAAACTCAACAATCCTCCTATTTCTGCCTTCTGAGTGCTGGGATTACAGGTGAGCCTCACCACGCCCAGCAAAAATATAGATTTTTAGATAGACAGATAAATTGATCTTGGGGATTCACACAGAACTACTTGCTAAGACACTGAGTTGCTTAGGATGGGCTTGAACTTGTGAACTTTTGTTTCAGCCTTCCAGATGCTGGAACTACAAGTATGTGTCATCACACTGGGCAAAAAATATAATGTCTTTCTGACATCGTTTTTTTTTAAAACCTCAAGTTCTTCCCCCAATCATTTATGTAGTTTTTTTGGTAATGATGTGGGCTGTTTGTCTTGCAGAGTTTCAGTGTGGATTTTGTGGATTGCATTTTTTGGTACAGTTTAACAAGTTTCTCCATCCACTGCACCTCCTGCCAGCCAGGAGTTGGAAAGAGAGCCTTGGTTAGACTCAGGCTTTCTTCAATGGCAGAGTGGTTTGTGCTCTTTCACTGGAAGGAAGCACATAGTATCTGTTGACCTTAAAGCTTAGATCATTTAATTCATCAGATGATTAAAAACAATAATATTCCAATTATATTATTTTATTCTTTGGAAATGACCTATTATTTCTTCTTAATATCATTATAAACTTGTAGTGCTAGACATCTTTGAAAGTTTTATGTCTATTACAATTATTATACTTAATGAAGCTCGGAATGTTCTATCTTTGGCCTATTGGAGCCTATTCAATTTGGCTGGAGTTCTTCTGCAATGACCATAGTAGTGTTTGATGTCTTTCTTGCTATCTGCCATGAAAAATACTCTAAGATTATCTTGTGATACCCTGCCTCAGACTTACGGTCTTGATTTCTCTAAGAAGCTCTGTTTCTATTGGTAAGAAGTGATACTTTAAGATCATAATCTGGATTTTGGGAAGATTTATTGTGACAAGATTGGTCATAGTTTTACTGCTAAGAGTTAGGATACTAATAACTAAATAAACTATTCATATTTTAAAAATACATTTCAATATGAAATATCACATAAATATATATTATTTCCAATTCCACTCTAAGACTGTAAAGTTTTACTTCATTTTTTCTATATTCCATTTATATCATTTCATCCCCACTGAGAATTCTCTTTTCCAAATACATAACAAGGGGCAGAATTAGCACCTTCCTACACAGGTAGCAATCTCAGTGCCATAACAGGTCTGACTCTACTTTTGAAGTTTGACTGCTGATCACTCTCAAGCCCCAGTCCTCTCTCTTCCATCTTGCTTCATACGTGGCTAAGCTGGTAAGAGTGTGGCACACTCCATTCCTCAGAATTAATGGAAAGTTCAAATCCTGCAAGCCCCTGAGCATCCATGGACTCTGCACTGCAGCCTCATGCTTGGCCACAATAACATTTCAAGCCAGGTGCCTCCTCTTACCTCCTCAAGACAGATTGGGACCTGCTGGGGCCTGTGCTGCCTCCCTAGGGAGCTTCATTGCTATGGATGATAAATGTTCTCCTGTTCTTTTAGTGCCCTATGACATCATCAGTCTCTGCACTTGATTTCTTAATAGCAAAGGCATATGTCTTATCTCTGAAGAGTGACCTAAACACCTGAGAAAAGCTCAAGTATTTCAGAAGAAGACAACAGAAAAATTGGCCTCAGGACATCACAAGAACCATCAGAATTCCAGCCTTTGCAATGTCAGAATTGGAAAGGGAAAGATTTTTCTTTAAGAACAGAGCCGCAGAGCACCATGGTCCAGGATGTGGCAACCTAGAGAGTTTGTTCCTCTGGACGGGGTTCAGAGTGCTCAGCAGTCCAAGCCCTCAGCTCCTATAACCAAGAGAGAAGGAAGATTGGCTACTGCTCCAGCTGGGGGCAGAGCCTGGTGTCATTCAGATAGTCCTGGTTTTAGGTGCATGCGTGAAAGGGCTGTGGGGTCAAGAAGGCTTCCAATCAGATTTCAGAGCAAGGCCTGGGAGGCCAAGTAGTGTCCTTTGGGAGGGCGGTGTGTGAAGCTGGGAGTGTGAAGCCAAAGGTGCAGCAGAGACTTCAGAAATCTGGAGAAGCCTTTGTATATGGGTTTGCAGCTAAGAATTCACCTTAAATCTTAGAGGAGGCTTTGAACTTGTGCTTCTCAGCAATGCTGAAACTGTTAAGATTTTGACAACTCTTAGAAACAGACTAAATGCCTTTAGCATAAAGAGATGTGGATAAGTCTTCAGGGGACCTCGGGCAGAATGTCATAGTTTGTATCTTGATGTCCCTCTAAAGCCTCATGCAGTCATAAGAGGTGCTTTTGAGAGATGGCTGGATCTAGAGTGTGTGGTGCTGGGACTGAAGGCATGTGATTACTACATCAGTCCACTGATTGGTTTGGGATAATTCTGGCTACGATTAAGGATGTGAGTGCTATACCTATCCTAGGGGCGTAGCCTGCATGAAATATAAGAGACAGAAAGAAGGCTAGGGTGCTTTCATCTGCATGCTTGCTGTGGACTCTTTCTCCTCTGCCTTGCCACCATGCAGTTGGAACCAAATGACTGTGGCCTGAAACCTCTAAAAACTGTGAGGCAAATAAATCTTTCCTCTTTTAACTTTGCATCTTGGATATTTCATTTCAGCAATGAGAAAAGTCACTAAGACACATTATATCTAATTTGTCAGAGATGTAGCCATTTCACACTCTACTTTTTGTTTTTCAGTCCTCATTTATTCATAGTTGTTCAAGTAATTACATACTCAACCCTCTGATCTATATATAAAAGTTTCGGTGGTCTTTTATTTTTTTTTTTTTTCAGGCAGGGTTTCACTTTTGTAGTTCAGGCTGGCCCTGAGCTCAGCCTTAAACTCACAGAAACCCTCCTGCCTCTGCCTCTCAAGTGCTGGGATTATGAGTGTGAGCCACCATGCTCGGCACTGTGGTATGTGGTTCTGATTGCTGGTGAGCGTGAGTCTCCTTGCCCGGCCTTGCTGTATGTGGTTACTGGGGATCAAACCTGGGCCCTTGCATTTGCAAGGCAGGTGTCAAATCACTGAGCTAAATTGCCGGCCTCAAAAAGTTGCAGTGATCATTTTAGTTGTCTGAAGTTTGTTCTCTGACAGGTATTTAAGGAAGTTTCTGTGAGAACAATATTCCCTGGGTTCTTGCATGAGCTGTACTCTTCATTCTTGAAAATTAATCTTGCTGCATGTAAAATCCTTGAGTCTTTCCTTCATTGAGTATATTAAAATTTTTCTATTATCTTCTTCTAGCCATTGTTTTTTAGTTCAGTTTTGAAAAAACAGAGGTACAATTTACAGGAAACAAAATTCAATAGCATTTAGTTTCTTGAGTTTATTGAAGGATTAATTTCAGGATGGCTTTATTGTTATTACCTTGTCTATTGTTTTTGGAGAAGTTATAAACTCTTATTGTTAGTAATTTTTGTCTGACATGAGGTATTGCTGGCAAGAAGTGCTAAGATATTCCATTTTTGTTTTCTTTATAAGTTATTTGCCTTTTGGTTATCTCTCCAAGTGTTTTTGTTTCTTAAAATCCAGTATTTGTAAAAATATGTCTTGTGGTCACTCAGAAGTGATATTTTCAGATATGAGCTATACTTTTTTAAAGTATAGTAATTTTTAAATTATAGGAGTATTTCCTTGGATTATAATCTTTGGTAACTGTTTTATTCCTTTCGTTTTGGTTTTCTTTTTAGAAGTGCTTGTTATTAGTATTATCAGTGTAGTTTAGTTTGTCTTTTTTTTGTTGTTGTCCTGGGGATTGAACCTTTGCACTGAGTTCCATCGTGAGATGTTTGTTATTTTGAGACAAAGTCTAGCTAAGTTACTAAGTTGCTCAGGCTGGACTCAAGATTGAAATCCTCTGGCCTCAGCCACCCAGCGTCCTGGGGTTATAGTCATGTGCCATCACTCCCAGCTTCTTAGCCTCTTTGCAATATTTGTCTCTATCTCAAATAGTTTTTTCCTCATTTCCACAAGAATTAAAGTTTTTCCTTTGTTTTAACTTTCTAGCTATCTTAAGGAATTACTTATGTATTTATTCATTCGTGTGTCCTTTCTTTGTTTCTTATTTTTGAGTAGTTTTTTCATTTTTGCTATTTCAAAAAATTTATTTATTCATATTTTATTAGTACATGGTTGCAGTACATAATGTTTACATTCCTTGTTTGGAGTTGGTCCATGTGCACAGCACATCTTAATTCCATTTTTATACCTTTTCCCTGCTTCCTTAGTTCTTCCACGTCTCGATCACTTTCCCACTCAAGGAAGGTCTGTCTCCATTTTTCCTGCTATCTTTTGCTTTGCTCTTTATAATTTGGGGTTTTCATATAAGATAAACAATGTGATATTTATCTCTAGGTTTCTTGTAGTTTTGATTTATATTATTCTTTTATCTTTTTAAAATCACTGCTTAAATGTCTTTTAGTTAGTTTTTTAAATAGAAGGTTGCAGTTTTGATCTCTTTTATGCTTTTTTTTCCATTGAGAAGGATACTATTCTGCTCTTTATTCTTGAATTTTCTTATTATTGCTTTTTGTGGGATTTAACCTCAATACATTACTCATGCTCTTATTTATATGAAGTTAATGGCCTTGAAATTTTAGGAAAAAGTTCTGTTCAGATCCAGTACATTTTCTAACTTCACTGAGCAACCTTTTCTGTGGTTTTGAAGCATGCAAAGAAAAAGCAACAGTTTGCATTCTGGGGCTTGCCAGATGTCAACCTTCCAATCCCACCTGGGTTTTTTCTTTTATTTTTCATGTCCTGGTCAATATCAGTTCCACTCATTTCTCCCAAGTCTCAGGCCTTGTCTAGAAGGGATCCCTATCTAGTCAGCTTTGAGAGTTTACAAAATTTAGAACTTGGCTTCTCTGGTCCTCACTGTTCTCCCTACAGCTCCTGTGGACTCATCCACAGTTATGAGGGAATCACGCCCAGCTTCAGCCTGACCTCCCCCTGGTCTGCTAAGCTCGCTAATGAGCACCTGTTGGCTATGCCATGTCAATTCATTAGTTTGGGGCCTTGCTATCCAGTTGCTTTCTTTTACTGGGATGATTCCAGGCAGATTTAAAACTATACTCTTGCTCTCTGCTGCTCTTCCAGAATCTTCTACTAACATATTTTTGGAAAAAAATTAGTTGTCTCAAGGTGAAACGTAAAACTCACCAATTTTGAGTTTCTTAAGTTATTAGAAATATTGTTTCATTACTTTATTTTTTGGGGGGTTAACATTGGTATCCATTAGTTGTAAGGGACTAAATCTTTTAATCTGGATTTTCTTTTTTTTCCTATTAAATTTAGTATCTTAGTAAATTTACTAAGCTCTGTCCTAGTCCTGATTATTTGGTATCAGATTTTATAAGGTACCCCATAACTATCAGGGTTCACTAGAGAGACAGATTTAAACATATATAAAATGATTTACCAGGTATTCTCACACTGGCTGCCTGCAGAGTCAGAATGGAAGAATGCAGAAGAGCAAGCTGTATGCTGGAGAGCTGGGTGACCCAGTGAAAACTGGAAGGCACAGAGTTCACCGGAGTCCTGTGTGTGCTCGTGTCAGGAAGGTGAAGGGTCTGCATTGGCAGGTTGAAGAGCCTTCCTTCCCTGGAAGCCCAGAGACAGACATCAAAGGCAATTGCAAAGAGAGGAGTTCCTCTGAAGAAGCAGAAGCAAGACTCTGGTTTTATTCCACCACGGTTATAAGTCTACTGGTTGATGCCACCCACGCCCAGGGTGGATCTTCCATCTCCAGGAAATCAACCAGCTAATTTTCTTTTTCAAATTCATGCCACATTTAACTATCACATTGTAGGTTCTTTCAAGATTTTTTTTTTTAATTTCTAGAATTTTTCTGAATCACAGTTTTAAAAATTTTATTCTGCTCTCCTGTCTTATTTTTCTTTTGGAGGGGTCTTCATTATATAAATGTTCACTTTTCCTTTCTTATTTACAATATATTACTTTCTAGTGCCTTTTACCAAATTCTTTATTTTCTCTTCATTCCCTTGGTTTGTAATTTTTCTTAATAATTTCACTTAATATGTTTTTAATAGAATCTGTTTGTACTAAGGAACTTTATAATCTAGTCTTCAATTCTGGGAGGATTTTGTTTTTTTCTTTAGTTCCTGAGTTTTCCAGAGTTCAGCCAATTTTCATTTTATGTTGTTTTTTAAAGTTTTGATCTATTTGTGTTATGAGTTTTTGAATTTCTGGCTGAAGGATATCTTTCTTCTGAAAATGCTGCTTTCATCCTATTTAATTAATGTTGGGAACATTGAGTTATAGCTTTTCCTTTCCATGTGTTTTGTTTGGGACAGTTTTTTAATTACTAGAGAAGTTTTGATTATCTCCGTATTCTTTTGACTGCTTTGCTTGGATATTTTCTGATATTTTCCATTTGCCTAAAATGTTTTTGAGTTTTTCTGGAGTAGCCATAGCAGCAGTTCCTATGAAAGAGTGAGAAAAGTTAGATGAGTTGGTCAGTCTCTCCAATTTTGTAGAGCAAAGTATATCTTCTTTAACAAATGCTTTTTCTTTTGGCTGCTTGCCTTCTATTATTTCTGTATTTGTCTATTCCTTCATTTTTGGCAATTTATTTCCTGCTTTCCTTTTACCACCAAGTCACTCCAGGAAACACAAGAGACAAAAAAACAAACCAGGGGCCGGGGAGTTAGCTCAGTGGTTCTGGCGCCTGTCTTGCAAGCGCAAGGACCCGGGTTCGATCCCCTGGTAACCACATACAATACTTGGCATGGAGACTCATGCCCAGCAGCAACCAGTACCACATACCACAGTGCCGGGCGTGGTGGCTCAGGCCTATAATCCCAGCACATGGGAGGCAGAGGCAAGAGGATTGCTGTGATGTGAGTTTGAGGCTGAGCTCAGGGCCAGCCTGAAGCACAAAGTGAGACCCTGTCGCAGAAAAAAAAAAAAAAAAGCAAAACAAAATGGTAACTGGAAATTGAAAACTCAATATAAGAAATTACTAATTAGTGATAGGTAGTTGACTACTAAAAGAGATATGAATGCAACTTCTGTGTTAAGAAATTATTTTACACTGGGGAAAAAATGGTAGAGGAGGTGTTAAAAAAAACATGAGAGCCAGGCCTCTCTGAAGGGGAATAAACAACCTCCCTGCACCGACAGAACTTTCCGGAAGACTGGGCCAAGTTGTGTCACCATTGCTGAATCTGTAGCTGGAGCTGCACAAAGTCAGCTTCCCAGTGGGCTGAGCAGGGTTTGAGGGTGCAGCTGGAGATGCCAAGGTTGGAGCCCACTGGAGTGAATCACAAGTAGCCACCAGGTGAAGACAGAGCAGCCTGGGGGCATAGTCAATGCCAGTCTGTGAGGGCTATTAGATTGCAATGTTGAAAGAAAATGGCAGCCGAGGACCTGGAAGAGAAATGTCTTTTTGTGTGTTTGTCACCTTGAAGAATTAAGTCTTATATCGTGCCACATTTAAACTATCCCCTTTCATGTACCTTATTTTCAGTTCCCATTTGCCAGTGGTATTACTACTGCTTCAGATATTATCTCTGTAAACCTCAGTTCAGAGGGATGAGATCATATCTTTTGGGGGGTGAATTTGTGTGCATTCTGCCTTCTCCACAACTTTACACCCATTTTTGCACCACTTTTCCTTTGTCTCTGTTCAGGCCTGAGGCACTCATATGATTGGAAGGTTCAGATGTTTTCTTTCTCATTTACCTGAAATATTATGTTTGTAGCTTTCTTAATGTATCAGTAAACTACTACTGTGTAAAAAGCTATTTAATGGACATTTAACAATACATATTTATTTTTTGCTTATCCTTCTTCTGGTCTGCTAGGATTTGGCTGAACCAGGTTGAACTTGGCTAGGATTAGTTATAAACTATGTGTTGGGTCCAGTTCTTCTGTACACATTTTCATTCCCCTCATTATTAGGCATTGTCACCATAACATGCTATTTCATGACAAAAATAAGGAGTACAAGAAACCAGGACTCTATTGGAATGTATTTAAAATCTCTAATTGTAATACATCCTATTGACAAAAGAAAGGTATATGATATGACTGATTCCAACATCAGTGGTTTAAAAATATATTTTACTCCTAGATATTTTAAAAGATAGGAAATGAATATTAGCTAAACCCTAATATAATTTCCTATAGGCTTTGTTATGGCTTGTATCTAGATGTGCCCTCAAAGCCTCATGGGTTCATAGGTGGCTGACTTTTGGGAGATGGCTGAATCATAGATATGCAATGTTGGATTAAGGTGTGTGGTGCTGGGGTGAAGGGTGTATGAGTAAACTGGTAACTAAAGTGGTTTAACATAGTTCTGTGATTGAAAAATGGGAAGCCCAGCTTGGGTATTTGTGGCACCACCCAAAAGGCTTGTACCTTACAGATGGGATAAAAGGGAAGGGGAGACTTGCTGCCTTTTTATGTCTGCCCTGCCATGGACTGTTTCTCCTCTGTGATACCCTTCTGCTTTACCACACTGCCTTAGATGTAGACAGCTATGGACTGAAGCCTCCACAGATGGTGAGGTGAAATAAATAAACCCTTCCTCATTTAATTTGTGGTCACTGAGCATTTTGCGTCTGCAGCGAGCACAGTAGCTAAGACATTCTTCCTTCCTGCTCAGGAGTAAATAGCTGTATCTTGACCATATTCGAAATAGTCTCGCACCTGTCCCAAGAGTTCCCAGGGTCCCTTCAAATCAGGGCCTAGGCTTGGAGTCTAGGATCCCATAATCTACATAAAATATGGGTGTGACTCCTCTTTATTCAGAGAACTTTGAACTAAGAAGAAAAGCTTTTGTGTTTCACCACTTCTCACTTAACCAAATATATAATGGTAGACCAGATATAAATACACTACAGAACTAAAAAAAGCAAAAATGACAATCATATAGCATGTAGGCTTGGTCCGTAGACATTTTAAAATCTTGTTGGCAAATATCAGATTCTACTATGTTGGGAACAGAAATGTTTCTACCTTTGACTCTGTTGAACCATGTTAGAGTATTGTTAAATATATTATTCCTCACTATTTTGGGGAGATCTTACCTTGAGGAGTTTACTTCTATTAACACTACTACCAAAAGTCACACACACACACACACACACACACAGAGAGAGAGAGAGAGAGAGAGAGAGAGAGAGAGAGAGGGACAGCTCTTTCTAGAGTTAAAGTGCCACACATTTGGACATATGAGCTTCTAAAAGCTCATGTTTTCATATTCTAGCTGTCTTTTTATTTAGATGAATGGACCTCCTAGATATGTATTCTATCTTCCCAGAGAGATAAGCAAGTGCTGTAGCCACACCCTGATTTGATCAATATTCGGAGGCCTGTCTCAGCGGAAGCACCGTGGGTCTGGCTTTTTCTCTGAGGCTATGCCATAATGCCAGCACTTTTGATTTAGTAATAAGCACTTTTATTTTTCAACCCTGTAATTTTCCTCTAAATTTTGCTTGCAAACTGCTTAGTATTATTCTGATATAATCTCCTTCATGTAGTACATTATTGAATGTAGCTAATAGCAACCAGTGCACATTTTCAAAATCTACTAAGAAATGTCTTCATCCATCATGAAGTATTAGATATGCTTTCTGCCTTCTAAGATACTGAAGGTGATAGTTTACCAAATAATTTGTCATTGTGTGATACAGATCACTATTTTTCAACCTTATCTAACAGTTTCCACATTGCCTACTCTGTATTCCCAAAGCTAATACCAAATATTGTAATTGTTGTTAAAGCAGTAGCTTATTCCTGCTTCATTATCTGTTGTTTCAAAACAAACAACCTTAAGTCTCAGGCGCATAAAACAATAAACATTTATTTTTCACTTAACATTTTGCAATTTGTCTGAGACTCAACTGATCTAGGTTATGTTTGCTTAAAAGATGCAAGTTGTATCCAAGTCTCTTTAAATGTCTCTACTTTATTAAATGACTAGCTGCTAAGTAAGGCAAACTTTTCTCATGGCAAAAGACAGTAGTGCAACAGACCAAACCCAAGTACACTTGCAGCTTCTACTGCCAGCAGTCCCAGTAACCCATATGACCACACTCAGGAGGAATGATGGAGGAGGTAATTATCAGGTAGGAGAGTGAGAGTAGCAATCAAATCATCTAATTGAATACCATTTGACTCCTGGTTATGCTCCCATGGGTTGGGGTGTTTAGCTGTATTTGTTTCACTTGTTTATTTGGTTTTTCAGAAGGCATAGGAGAAATTTAGATTTAGGCATCTATTGTTATCTTACAGCAAGCCCAAAATCCTCTGTCGAAATAAACACGACTTTTACTTAGTCTTAAATAGTAATATTCACAAAATAAAGATTTGACATATTATAATAAACCTACCTGGCTTTAGAAATACACCTATTAAGGATTTAGGAAAACTTTTTCTCTTGCAATGTACAGCCTTCTGGTTTAACAAATGGGGTACATGTATAAAACTTTTGGGCAGATGTGGCATTATGTTATAAGGTTCCCTAAGCCTCTCAGATAGGTGACTTTTTTCCTTTCCACCTACACAAGAAATTCACTCTGTTCAGTCAATGCTTCCTCATCGTGCAGATCTCAATAGCCCAAGTGAAGGTTCAGTCCAGACATTACATGGCACTTACTATATCTTAGAAGTATTCTAAGTACTTTGAATATTAGCTAAGCTAATCCTCTGAACAAACTTTTCACATTGGTATTATCATCATCCATTTTACAGACAAAAAAAGGGAGACAGTGAATATAAGCAACTTGGCAATAATCACGTGGCTAGTAAGAGGCTAAGCCAGGACTCAGGCCAGGTTATAGTTGCAGGGTCTGTGTTTTTAATTAATCTGTTATTCTACCTTTAGTGCCATCCGTTTAGGAATCGCTGTGTGAATGGATGAACTGAATTGATTTTGTGGTCTCTCAGTCTTTTTTTGTGCCGCTGTCTTAACAAATAAACAGGACTTAGTTATAAAAGACAGACACTTGTTTCTCACAGTTCTGGACCTGCGAGTGGAAGATCAACGCTCTGACTGTTGAGAACTCAGTCTCTGCTCTCCCAGGTTGCGGCATCGTTTGGACAGGAGAGAACTACATCCTCACACATGGAACATGAAATAGGCAGTTTGCTGAACTCTGAAACTTCTTTAGGAACCTTAGTTAGAGGGAGGTGTGCCAATGACCTAATCACCTCTTTACCACCCACCTCTGCTACCTTGTATTTGTCTATATTTCATTGATGTTGTGACTTGCCTGGAGCAGGCTAAAAAGTTTTATTTAGCTCGCAGTTTGGGAAGTCCGAGTGCTATTGGAGGACTAATGTGCTGTGGACTCTTTCCAGGGACCGTTTCCAAGTTCTTGTTGTCCTGCTCAAAGAACTGGACATGATAAATGAAAAATATATCAAAGTTTTTCATTTATATTATAGATAAGAAAAGAAAGAAGAAGTAATGCTCTGAAAAGAAGAGCTCTTCGGAGTGAGTGCAGGCCAATTAAAGTTGGAAAAGAAGTACACATTGCAGCATGCACAGAGGGCTAGTGAAAAGGCTCAGGGTGGCCACAAGCTTACTGTCTACCATCTATTATATCTCCATTGTGACATCAGCTCTAGGCAATACTATCAAACACCTGCTTGATTTTGTGCCAGCAGGATTGACAGTAGTGCTCTCTGGGGCCAGGTGCAGTGTCTACTCATGTCCTGGATATTCATATTAACATCCACTTGCCCAGCCAGCTTGCCATGCCCTAATCTCTTGCCTTATGAGGGCATACTGCTGGCACTGACTCAACTCTGCTGAAGGGCCCTCTGAATGTGTCATATCATGGTGACTGACAATTGTAGGAGACTAAGATAAAGCAAAAGATCTTATCTCTAAACAGAACCAGAATGCTGGGTGAGGTCAGGCCAGGGTTTCTATGACAACCTTCTTGGAAGAGAATTACTAAAAATTGCAGAACTACCTTAACCCCTCCCAACTGTAGCATTCTCCATGAAGTCTCACCTCTTAAAATCTATACCATTCCCCAATACCTCTACCCTGTGTGCCAAGCTTCCAACACATGATACTATGTAGAGAACATTAAAATCCTATCAAACATTGCCCATTAAGTTTCAGCACTTAAAATATGGAGGAGACACTCAAACCATACCATATGATTAAGCAGAAAAAGCTAGTCAGAGTTCTATTATATGATGTTTTGGAATTATAAGGTTCTTTATAGGATGGCCCACCTCTCTGAAGGGTGAGGTCTGTTTCAGAAGTGGAAACCAAATAGCTCTGTCCTCCAGCCAGCTATTCAAGTGGTGCTCTCTTTAAAAAGAAAGAAATGCAATCTGCTATTTATTTTGTGCTTTGCACGCTGTGCTTTGCAGGCTTAACTCACCACTAGACAGAAACACACACTGTCCTTCTCCCTCCCCAGCTGCTTTTCGTGCTGAAACCTTCTAGTGAGAGACCTAGGTGGCTCCCGAATGGGTTAAGCGCTCCAGGCACGATCCGAAGGCACCCTTAGGAACAGATGATCTGCTTTCTTCTTCCTTTCTCCCCTGAGGCAAATATTAGCTCAGTTGGTTGCTGGAATTTATTTGTGCTTAAGATAAATTAACTAGAACCAAAGAGCCTTTCTCAGGTGTTGGTCCCAGCCTAGAGTGCCCTAAAGACAGTAATCTATTTCAATTCCAGCATTCCTGCTTGTTGGGCCACATGATGGGAGCCCATAATGTTTGGCATGGTATTTGGGCCGAGCACTTTGCAAGCTTCTGAGCTGAAAAACCCCAGAGGCTGGGGTTTGAGGCTGTCATATAGATTTCTTTGCCTGCTCACTTGTACATAATTGTGAGGGCACCAGAGCAAGAAAAAATAATGTGAGAAAACAGTCCTCTCTATGAATCTGTAGGTTGAATGATAATGCAAATTAGGCTTTAGATTATTCTTCAGGGTGAAGTACTTGAGACCTCAAGTTACCTTGCTAACATTTTATCATTATGTCCCAATACCCAATAAGAGTAGCATCTGGACTCTATCTTAATTGGAGAATTCTAAAGTCCTTGAAATAAAATTATATCCTATGCTCTCATCTTCTACCCCAAGCCTGCCCTCTTCTCATCTCTGTAGACAAGGATCAAAGGCATATCTTAACCTGAGCAAAACTCAAATAAAATAATTTATTCCACATCCATTTCATGTGTATTTCTGGAATGTCTATTAGGTACTTGAAGAAGTTTAATGGAGACTTTCTGTTCCGTAGGAAGTCCTGGACAGCAGGAAAACTAGGAAAAGCTAGGATTGTTTTTCAGATACGTTTCTGTGACCCGGGTTACAGTTTTGGGACTTGAGATCTGTGAGTGGCTCCACGTGCAAAGGTGTGATTGCTGTGAATTTTAAGAGATGTTCTGTTATGTACTATGTGTGGCACAGAACATTTCAATGAATAGATAACAAAAGTTTCTAGTACTATACCTCACTAGTACCATCCCCTTTCCTTGTCTTTTTTTCTCCCTCCACCTCTGGTAGAGAGATAATAAAGACCACGAAGGCACAATCTTTGTTCTTGAAGTACAAGTCCAATGAAGAAATAGGCTCTTAAAGAGATGAATTCTAATAAAATGTGAAAAGTCTACAGAGAAGTACGAACAGTTTGCCATGGGAGTCCAGATGAGGAAAACACTGATGGTCTAATAAAAATTAAAACCAGAGTGACTAGGAGAGTAGTATAACTCTGCTTCCTTATCTTTTTTAAAAAATTCAAATCTTTATGAATACACATCCTCATCGTATTCAACATTGAGAGTTTGTACCAGAATATGACATGACTTGATTCTCATTTTTCCCCTTTCCCCCCACCCTGGAACCCCCACCTCCCATATACAAAAGCTTTGTTTCCTTTTTTCTTTATTTGTTATTATTTTATTGTCACAACTTTCCCCTCTTTATTTACCCCTACAATCTCTTTCCTTTTAAATATTTTCTATTTCACAATATTAACTATACATACTACAACTCATTTACAACTTCATTTTCTTCTCTGCTTCCTTATCTTAAAGATGAGAAAATAGGCCCAGAGATGTCACATGACTGGTTCACGGTGGAATGGTGGCTGAGAGCAGAACTCAGAGCGTCAAGTTTGCTGCTGGATGCACATGGCATACAGAGTATTGAATAATCACAGACACAGGGAGGGATAGATTTCATGTCCAGCAGGAAAGCACCAGGCTGAAATTAGAGCAGATGGGTCTGGGAGCTAGAAGAGAGTTGCGGAGCTGAGAGAATCAGGAAATGAACCCGTGTGGATAGAGTCCATGATGTAACTGAGTACCTCTCATGCTCAGTAAGGCCCTGGCCTACTCAGAAAGTAACTCCTCATATCTTAGAGTGTCATTCTAAGAAAGGCCAGAGGTGAGGGTAGGAACTAGGACAAAAAGAGATGACCCCTTAACAGTGGAGACCCTCAGGAGGGCATGCCTTCGTCGGTGAAAGGAACTGTGGTGAGAAATAAAAACTATATTTGAATCTGGGATGAGAGCTTCATTTCACTGCGATACACAGGAAGACTTCAGATGCTGCTGCTCTTTAGCAAGTATTTAGGAATTACCTATGTCTAAGGAATTGTCTTCAGAAAGTCTGTCTAGGGCCTGACAATTCTCTCATTCCCTCTTGCCCAGGAAGAGCTGAGGAAGTTAAGTGTATGTGTGTGTGTGTGTGTGTGTGTGTGTGTGTGAGGTGGGGGAGTTGTCCATGGACTTATCTTCCCACTGTTGCAGGTGGCTTCAGGATTAGCCTGAGAATTAAGGACGTGTTTATTTCGATTCTCTCCAGCTTGCCAGTATTTCAGTTGCATTGAATATTTTAAATATCAAAGTGAAAGAGAAGAAGCAACCTCATTATTTGAGTGTTGGTAATGAAAGGAAGAAATAGTGATAACCACTCACTTTGCTCACAATCTCCTATCTTTGGTTTTATGGTTACTGGGCACTGATATTTCAGGTGTCCTAAGAAAGCTGTATTCTCTTCTTTTGTGTTATGGGAAGATGGCTGAAGTTGAGTTGTGCCTGGAAGCCACAAGAGAGGAAAGCTGCTCTCTTGGGGACCCAAACTCTACCTCTGGAGTGCAGCTTTCTTGGGGTGGGGTTTAATTCTTTTGATTATTCCTGAGCCAATCATGAGTAGATACTCTCATCAGAATTGGGGAATGTTTCATTTCTAAGGTTTCTTTATTCTCTTTTTGTGGTACTGGGAAACAAACTCAGGACCTTGCACTTGCCAGACAGGTATGGTGCCACTAAGCTACATCCCCAGTGGCTTAGTTATTCTTAATACTACAGTCTAAGGTAGAGTCTACTTATTACTGATGAAACTATCTTATTTAAGAAATTGGTGTTTAATGAATCACAAGAATGAAAAATATGTATCTGGCTAGGTTCTGCTGACCCTTACAAAGTGGTCTCTTGTTCTCGGCATATTTTAGGGCAAAGCTTACTGATTCTATGAATCTTCAATGTAGTATTAATAGCATTTGTTTCTTTTTTTCCTGAGGATAAAAAGAAAACAAAACAATATCCTTTTGGGAAAATATCCAATGTGTAAGCTAATGTCTACTTTATAATCCCAAGGCCACATAATTACAGGGAGAACTTTAAGAAATCTCTGATGGGGCCGGGGAGTTAGCTCAGTGGTTCCAGCGCCTGTCTTGCAAGTGCAAGGACCTGGGTTCGATCCCCGGTATCCACATACAATACTGGGCATGGAGACTCACGCCCAGCAGCAATCAGTACCACATACCACAGTGCCGGGCATGGTAGCTCATGCCTGTAATCCCAGCACTCGGGAGGCAGAGGCAGGAGGACTGCTGTGATGTGAGTTTGAGGCTGAGCTCAGGGCCAGCCTGAACCACAAAGCGAGACCCTGTCTCAAAAAACCTAAAAAAAAAAAGAAAGAAAGAAATCTCTGATGTATACATTTGTTCTTTTAGCTTAAATTCCACTGCCTCAGCAAAAAGGCGGGAGGGCAAGGCTGTCTGCCTTTGGCACCTTCTTCTCTCTGCATCCAGCGACACTGGCACAAGCTATTCTCAGCTTTGTAAATTCCCTTTTGCCCTCACTAGGCTATCACTATATTCCTGGATTGTCTGATAGGAGAATGGCAGGGTTCTTTGCTTTTGCAATTCCGAAGCTCTTAAGACACATCCGACAGAGGCTGTGAGACTCCTGATGTTTGGTTTTGCTTGGTGCTAGTGAACGTGACATGTGAAAGTGGAAACGTTTCAGCCGCCTTCAGGCTCCCATGCGGCTGGCAGCCTGTGGTGTCTGTGCAGACTGCAGATGTGCCTGGGGAACTGGAGCCTCTCCCAGTCTGTCACCACCTGCGAAAACCAAGGACAGACAGGAGAAGGGAGCACAGTGTCTGCAGAGCCAAAGTGTGGGGATGAAGGTGGTGATTGTGTCAGTGAAGACTTAGCCATGGAACATGAGTTGCTCGGCTGGAGTAGGAGGGAGGATCCTTACCTCACTGCCCATTCTGAGAATGGAAGCTGGAGACACAAAAAATATTTCGATAAAGTAAAAATTAAAAATTCTGAGTGTTTTAAAGAGAGCTGATGCTTAAATATGGAGGACATCTTTGGGAATTCTTTTTGCTCTGCATAAGTGACAGAAATTTGGTGTGATTCATACGCCTAACACCTGTCACACGTCCTCTGCTGCACTGATGCCTCACATCTTTTATTTTTTTTCTACCCCTTATCAAGTGTAAGCCTCAGTCCAATTGCTAAAGAGCCTCTTTCTCCTCCTAGTAGTTCTTTCCAGGTGTACTTTGTTGGTCTCTGGCAGCCCCAAGGGAGGGGCTTGCACAGTGAAGCGCAAGGTATCCGAGAACATGCAGACTGCCCCAGGGAATGCTTGCTAGTTCCCACAGCTGCTGCTAGAGATAAGCAAATGGGGGTGCTTTCCTGAGACCTGGATGTCACTTAAATATCTAGGTATCCAGGCAAAAATCAAAAATATTGAAGGTAAAGGGAGAAAACGATGACAGCAACACATCTCATTTGCACCAGACAAGAGGGGAGTGTTCAGGGAAAATGCTGCCCTTTGATTGCACTGAGGAAGCTGGGACACCAGTGTGAAATGGCACCAGTGAGCCAGAGGCCTGGCCTGGCACAGTGACGCTGGTAGAGGTGGGATGGGAGGTAGGAATCTGAGGTAGGCGAAGTACAAACTTGAGGTCAACTGTCAAGAGCAAAAACAAGAGGGCTGAGGATGTAGTTTAGCATTCTGTGGGCTCAATCCCAAGTACCCCCCCCCAAAAAAAAAAGAAAAGGTGGAGAGGTTCATCATTTCTTTCCGTATGTCAGCTGTTACTGGAGTTAGTGGCCCTCGGGTATCTGGAGGTGGTACCTCTAAGGCAAGGGGCAGAGCCCAGCTCACAGGGGCCTGACTCCTGACCTGCTTTCCCTGGATGAGCCATATCCAGAAATGCTCGATGTTGTTGTGCCCGAGTTTCCTCATCTGGAAAGCAAGGGGCTGAAACTAGATCTGTGATTTCTAGCTCTTCTCTATTAGGAGCAGCATGAGCCTTCAGTTCTCCTGTGTGTCTTCCCTGGTTATGTTTGTTTTTTTCTCCTTTTTGTTACTCCAGTGCTCCGTGCCACCTATTGTACTCGGTGTCTTGTTCCAGCCCCATCTGTCTGTCTGGTGGAACCAGGCCAGAGACTGGCAGAGTAGGTCATTGCCTCAGTTGTGTGACTTATGGTGTGTGTGTGTGTGTGTGTGTGTGTGTGTGTGTGTGTGTGTATTGTGTGAGGAGAGATGGAAATGGACTCATTCCCCAAGTAGCTTATGAAAGCCTGAAATTTTACCCTTGATTATTTATTCCTCTTTCTTTGTCAGACAATTTGCTAAGATATCAGAAACTTGAGAGCAATCACATAGCTCTCATCAGTTATTGACTCTTTCGAGTATGTAAATCTTTTATGATAGCAATTTTGCGGAAGGTAGGGAAGATGGGAGGGAAAAAAAAACACCTTCACATTTTGGTCCGAGGCTGGTGTTCACTGGTTATTTATCTGGCGGCCTGGTTCCAGCACGGTGGCGAGCTCCCATGCTGCCCTGCACTGTAGTGGAAGATGACAGTTTCTTGTTATCCCAGAGCTGGGCACATCCAGTCCCCTGTCCTCAAGGGAGCAAAATAATAGAACCCAGAGAGGCAGAACGCAGCTCATAGCAGCTACTTTCTGGGTTTGGGATTTGAAGAATTTTATTTGGAATGTGCACTATCCATAGTTGCTTGATGAAGAAAAAAAAAGAATCTCAGAAAATTTCCTTTTGCTGTCCCTAAGGAATTCTGGTCCAGTGAAGGTGGAAGCCTCCAAAAATCCCAAGATTATAGGTAACGAGACCTGTCCTTCCATATCTGTGCAGTGTATGAGGAGAGCATCACTTTAATTTGCTGTTGCCCTTGTCCTGGCTCTTGTATTCTAATACCCAGTAGCACGATAAGGAGCAAGAGAACTAATTTTCAGATATTAGCAAAATTATTCACAGGAACCGCACTTTCTGCTGCCGCATTGGCGCATCTTCCTCAGGAAGCTTGTTTGTAGCTGGCAGCCTGCTTTGGCACAACCCTGCTGCAGTCCTTTGGTGACAGAGAGCAGGACAGGCAGGACTCAGAGGGCACATTCCAGACAATCCATGGGCACCAGACCGTGAACCAGGGGAGACCGAGGCCTGAAATGGAAATCAGGATGGAAGGATCCACTTTAACAAGAGGGAATGAAGCCAAAGAGAATCCTTAAGGGAAAGTAGATGGGAAGCAGCTAGGAGCATGTTAAAATGAGCACAGAAGAGGTTGCTGGTTATTTTCATTGGCCTCATGTGAAAACCCACTTCACTGACAGAGCTGAGCGTACAG
>PVIR01022708.1:0-27881 GCA_004026965.1 Petromus typicus
GAGAAAGAAACTCAGTTTCTGCCCAGGCCGCTGTGTAGAAAGAACAGAGGTAATAACTGTGGTTTAGGCAAAGCATGAGGAAGTGATTAAAGAACATGGAGGTATGTGGAAGGTCTGGCCTGGCCCCTCGTGCTTTCTTGTAGCATTAGTTATGGAGGAGATAGGCAAGGAAAAGGTCCTTCCCTGAGGGGAGAGGCGTCTCTGGCATGCTTTTCCATTTCTATAATCTTCATATTCGTGTGTTAGGTGGCAACATACCTTTAATCTACTTCCCCCTCAACTTAAGCCAAACGGCTATTGGGTTCATGAAGTCTAAAATGCTTTAAGTTGTTAACTCTTCCTGACTGAGGCTCTTCTGTACTTCCCAGAATAAATTAGGTGTTTCTATCTGCAACAATTTTACCTAACACCTTAGCTGAAATAAGCGCCAAAATGAAGACACTAGAGAAAAAGTAATGAAAAAAATTAGTCTATTAAGTACATACCATACATGGAGAGTAGGTTAGAGGGTGATACACATTATCAAGAAATTTTGTGATTCTGCAAAATAAGTAATGATGGTTGCTGAGAGCTTGTATGTATCAAACTGAGTTCTAAATATTTTACCTGAAGTAGTTATTTATCAACAACTCAGGGAAAGAAGTTGTTCCTTTGCACCATTTTATAGAGATGAGAATATCGCAGAGCTGGTCAGCAGAGCCGGGACAGACCCTAGAGCCCAGCCCTCACTTCTGCACGTCCACTCTGCTTTTCATTTTACTATGGCTCAGAGTTTGCTTGCCCAGGACCATTCAGGACATAATGACATAACCTTAACCAGGCTTCCAGTCTAGAATTATATTTAGCATATGAAAAGCCAAGAATTCTAAATCTGATGAGAAAAGTAATTTGTACAAGGAGGTGATCATGCATAGATACCACATAACTAAGTATGTAAGTTGAGCACAAGTGTAATGAAATACTCAAGGTGAATTAACTTTATAAAGAAAGAGTTTGATTTGTGGAGATTGAATGGTGGAGACTGGAGTCCACGACTGGGCCTGTTGTGGGGGCTCTGGTGAGTGTCCTCTGGTGAGGACGCTCTTGGGCATATCATGGCCCGGAGGGTTGCAGCATGGCAGGTGTGTGTGAGAAGAGCTAACAGCTCTACACAGGTGGCCGGAGAGGGACTCGGGGTCAGACTTGCTGTTGTACCAGTTTGCTTGCTTCCTAGAGGACTGCTTTAATCACTTCTTAGGGCTCTCTCGGTGGCCTTGGCTTACACAAGGTCCTTCCCGTTAAAGGTCCTACCACCATACCAAAAACCACACCCCACCATGGGAATCTTCCAAGGACTCCCTGGAGCTATGTCCCAACCATAGTGCTAACACAAACAGGAAAAGGTAGCTTAGAAGTGGAAGCTTCTTGTTGATCCACTGGCCATCTCCCCATTCCCTAAAATAAAAAGAGAGCCTTTTCTTTGACTTAGAATTTAAGAAAGAGAATGCTTTGACTTCCATTCTGGGTTCCAGGAAATATGGGGCCAGATGGACAGAGTTTATTCCTAACAGCTGTTCGGTAATCCCTCCCCTCCCAGCAAGCCATATGCAGAGGGGCGGCCTCACCAGTTGGATCTCAGAGGCTTAGAAAAATCCTTGAAGACAGAAATTGAAAACACACACTGTACTCAGCAAACTGAGAAAACTCACTTCAAAGCCCGAGGCAGAGGACAGAGGAGGCACGGAGAGTGTTTGGAAATTTGGTTCCTAGGCCTCTCCTGAGGAGAAGTATGCCTGTTCCCATGGCGGAACACATTGACCATGTGGGGCTTAAAATTTTTCTCTGGCTCCCTGGGAGTATGGAGGAAAGAGTTATGGGAATGGCGTCAGGGACCGGGGGCGGGAGGTGGATTGAAAATGGACACACAAAAGGCTTGCTTCCCAGCACAGTGGAATCTAAACAATCTGAAAAAGCTCAAACTCAAGAGTTGGCCTGAGCCTCGGAGCTGCCACCCACGGACTACAGCAGGGACTGTGGCTCTGGGAACTGCTCCCCTCGCCCGGGGTTTGAGAAGCGACCTAGTGTGATTGGGTTTGGGGAGCACTTGGACCATTTGTTTCGGCGAGTCCAATTTTTCAACACTGAATTAGAGGAGAATTTATCTTGGTAGTAGTTTGTGTATCATTTTTCCTTCTTGCTTAGAAAATGGATTTCTCTGACTGGGAAATAGACGTCATTGCTTCACACAGTCCACAGACAGAAAGGCAGGAGCTCTTCCGCTGCGGATTTCTCTTTTTGTGACCCTGAACTTAGCTGTGTTTTCTCATGCCTCCTGCGTCCGTTTTCATGTTTTTCGTGTTAGAGTGAGTTGTGCTTCTCTCTGGAACACGACGTCATGCTCAGATTCTTATTGTCTTTTTTGACAGAGACGTGTGTGCGGAGCCGGGCCATGCAGGTCCTGGTGACTCCAGCCCCGAGCGCCTCTCCGCGGGCCCGCAGCACAGGAAAGCGTCGTGGTCAGGAGGGGTGAAACTTCGGCTGAAGCACAGGTAAGAGCGGGAGGGCAGGGCTGGCGGGTCCAGGACGAGCTGGTGCTGCGCGAGGACCGCAGGCAGCACAGCGTGGGCCGGAGAGAGAACGGGGCCCAGCGAGCAGCGGGACTCGGGTTCCAGAGGGAGGCCATCCTGACGGCTCTTTCCATTCTACATTCTGAGGAACGCTAACGTTCCTGGGAAGGGATCTGGGGGCCTCTCAAATCATGTGACTCAAACATTGTTTGAAAAATACATTCACAATTACTTTTAAACCTATAATACTTTTAAAGCAGTATTCCACCCTTTGATTTTATTTTATTTATTTATTTATTTATTTTGAGATAGGGTCTTACTACGTAGTCCAGGCTGGCCCTGAATTTATGGTGATCCTCCTGCCTCAGCCTCTGGAGTGCTAGGATTACAGGTGTGCACTACCACACCTGACCCCTCCAAGGTCTTATACAGTGGAAGTGGTCAGGGAAATTGTACAGCAAGATTAATTCACCTTTCAAGTGAGGAATGTCCTGAGGTAGCAGGGTTAGCCCCACAGATCTGCAGCAACTCCCCTGTGCGCGCCAAGTGCCTCTTAGGTTCCCCAATGCTGGACCCGGGCAGGAGCTCGTCCATCACCCTGGTGCCGTGAGGCACACTCAGAACAGCACCCAGGAAGTAATGGGCTCCGATGTAGGGAGTCAGGCCAGGCTGGCAGCCCCACACTCAGTGGCTTTGGTCTGGGCAGCTGTGGGACTCCAGCCAGCTACGCTGTTCAGAGACTTAGCAGGGAGCCTGCTCGTGAGGCTGAGAAGGGAATGTCGGGTGGTGGTTTCATGCTGCTGTGATGTACCAGCTTTCTATCACTCTAATAAAATATGTGAGATAGTAACTTACAGCTTTAGAAAAAAGCTTCCCTTGGCTCTTGGATTTAGAGATTCCCACCCCAGACCAGGCAGATCTGTCCCTGTTAGGCCTCAGGGGGTGGGGGCTGGATGGCAATAGTGGGGAGCAGTCAGTGGAGGCAAGTCACCACTTTGTGGCCAGGAAGTAGACAAGGGGTGGGCTAAGGCCGGGGCCCCACAGTCCTTTCCTCACTGGCACAGCCCGTGTCAAAGGGAAATCCGCCAGGCCCCTCCCCACAGTGCTATCCGGCCACTGAGCCTTCCACTCCTGGGCCTTGCATGGATGCTCGGCACCCACAGTGTAGCACGTGGTGGTCACATGGCATCCTTTGTGCCACTGTCACAGAGGTCCGTGTGCTGGCATACAGTCGGGCTGCCTAGACCCCAAGCCTGAGCTCCGCCCTCAGCGGTGACTGCGGCGATCACACAAGCGCTCTGCGTCTCCAGCCCGGAGAGTGTCTGATGGCCGGCCTCCTTCTCAGCCTTCTCACCGTGGCTGGAAGGATTAAACATGCGAATATAGGAAAGCGTTTAGGGCAGTGTCTGGCATATCGTGAGTACTCTACAAATGCTGATTATCATTGTTAACAATCTTCCTCATTTCAGTCTGGGGAATTCTTTCAAATAGACATATTGCCTTGCAATAGCAACAAGTAAACATTATAAGTTTGAGTTTATGTCAATCCAAATTTGCGTTTTTGGATTATCTGTATTTAAAATATGCAGATATATTTTAAAATATTTGTTCTATTTTATATACAGCAATAAACAATAAAATTCATTACATTTTAATAAAACAGTATTATGTACAGTTTATAAAATAAAACTTGACATTTATATTGTTGCTTTTAAAATAATAATAATATTGTATAATCTGTTATCATTGGAAGAACAATCTCCAGGAGCAGTTTGAACTTGTCTGGAGAAGTCATCAGGCAGGTGCCAGAGGGTCAGGCCTTGAGCAGAGTGACGCAGGCAAAGCTGGTAGCCTGGCTGCCCTGGGGACAGCCTGATGAGACAGAAGCTCCAAAAATGTCACAATTCTCTATGGCTGCTTTAGTCATTTTTCTCCTGTCTGGGGCAGACTACCTAATCCCTGAAAGGTGTGTAGAGGTTTCAGTCCATGGTCAGGTGGCTGCAAGGCAGGGTCACAAGGTGACCCAGAAACAGAGAGAGGAAGGAGGGGTGGAAAGAGAGACCCTGCCAGGCCACGCCCCCATGACCTCTCTTCTAACCTCATTGCTCCTGAGCAAGTCAGCTCCAAACTCAGGTGGTCGAGTCCACTGATACCACGCCCCCTTGAGCCAGTCACCTCCCCAAAGCCCCACCTGTGAGCCCATAAGGCTTTGGGGGGCATCTAGATCTGGGGAGCCAGAACAACGGCTTTCTTCAGAGAACTTGAGCCTTCTTCTGAGCAGGAGTCCCCCTGGCTTGGTTGGTGAGCCAAGTTTCCACTGTGCGGCGCTCGGTATACCTATTTCTATGACCGAGAAGGCAGGAAGAATAGCGACTGCCCGTAGGTGAAAAGCATGAGTCACAGAGACAAGAGGGTGAGCCTGAAGCAATTTGAGTAGTTTTTAAAGCAACTCCTAAAACCGCAGCAGCGAACCTGTGGCACGTGTCTGCAGCAGCACCCTCCGCTTTAGAAGTGTCACCATCACGGTGCAGAGTCATCAAGCAAATGGCTGTCCCCAGCAGCATGGTCAGAGCTGGACGCTGACAGCGCCGTCTGTGCAGGGAGGAAAGGGGAGTGGGTGGACAGTGTTACCTTTATCGCACACCAACGATTTCACACGTACATGTCTTATCTGCACAATGCTAGTAAGTTAGATGTCCTTGTAATGCTTCTCTTCCTCCTCCTTTCCCTAAGGTTTCTCTGCAACCCAGCTGTTGCTGATGTGGGACTGTTGCGTGGTCCTTGCTCAGTAACATTCAGAAACATCCTGAATCCTGTTTCATTTTTTATTTTTTATTTCAAGGTTCTTTTAAACTCACAGCAAAGTTAGAAAAACATAATAGAGATTTTCCAACACCTGCCACCTAGCTTTCCTCAAGAGAAACATCTTTTATAGCCATGGTGCAAAATATCAAAGCTAAGAAATGAGTATTAGTAATTAGAAATACTGCAGACTTTTAAGATCTTATAGGCCACAGACACTATTCAGTCAGAGTTTCCCCACTAAGATCCCTTTTGTGTCCTGGGAGCCTGTGCTGTGTTTGCCTTGGGTTTGTTGTATTTCCTTAGTCTCCTGGGTTCCTCATTCTTTCTTTGGCTCTTGTGACCTTGGCATTTAAAATTTTTTTTTTTAATTTTTATGAGTTCGTGTTTGCAGAACACAGTGATTACATTTATTGTGTGGAGCTGGCCTGTGGACGTAACATGTGTTCTTTTTATATCCTCTTCTCTCCTTCCTCCCCCATCTCTTGGTCCATTTCCCATTTGCAAAAGCTCTATCTCTTTGGGCTGGGGATTTAGCTCAGTGCAGAGTTCCGGCATCTGGCTGGTAAATACAAGGTCCCAAGTTCGATCCCCGGTAACCTCTGACCACAATGCTGGGCATGGTGATTCATGCCCATCAGCAATCAGTATCTCACACCACAGTGTCAGGCTTGGTGTTTCACGCCTGTAATCCCACACTCTGGAGGCAGAGGCAGGAGGATTGCTATGAGTTTGAGGCTCAGCTGGGCTACATAGTGAGTTCCAGTCCAGCCTGAACTACAAAATGAGACCCTGTCTTCAAAAAAAAGATCTCTCTCCTTGTTTCCTATTATCTATCTTTTATTTTGCTCTTTATGTTTTGGGTTTTTCATACAAGAGAAACTATGTAATATTTAAGCTTGTGCATCTTGTCTATTTCATCTAACATTATGGTCTCAAGATGCATCTATTTTCCTTAAAGTGACTCAGTTCTCTGGCCAGGTATTTTGGAGAATGCCTTCCATCTGAGGGCACCAGGTGCTTCCTGAGGATTCGACCAACCTCCCTCCTCTTGGGCAGGAAATCCGCAGAAGTGGTGCTGCATCTTCCCTAGGGTGTCACCAGAGCTTGTGTGGTGGTGGGGCTGGCTAGCGATGTTAGCCGTGATTACCTAATGACAGAGGTCTGCCATGTCTCCTTGCTGTATTAGGAAGTCCTAGGGGAGAGCCCTTTGAAGCTGTGCAAATACCCACTTTGCCTTCATTCATTTTCACATCTTCTGATTCTACTTGTGGCAACTATTATTGTAACGTTCTAAAAATGATTTTGTATCAATTTTAGATACATTGTATCATTTTGTATCATTTTGTATTCTTCCTTCCTCCTATGCTTACTAATTGGATTTCTTCTGTGAGAAAGAACTGACCCTTCTCTCCCTTTATTTGTGTGTTTATTCAACTACCAGTTCACACCAGGAAGAACCCTTTCCAAATTGTTCTCTCCGGCGGGCTACCACCTGGTCCTGCCGTTACTGACTGAGGCTTAGCTCCCTCCAGCCTTGCACGGTGGGAGGCTGGCTGCATCCTGTTTGGAAGTGTGGGAAGGATGAGGCGCTCATGTCTCATTTTCTCACGCAGCAAAGCACACTGTGGTGTGCTTGTCATCTTGGCCCAGGGGTGGCGTGGTGGGACCTCAGCAGTGGACGTGTCACGGAGCCCTATGTGATTTTGGTGTTGGAAACTGTCAAGGTCACCTCCTAAGCCACCTCCAAGTCAAGCGAGTCCCTGCTTCTTCATTTGGAAAACAAAGGATTGTCTTGTTTGAGGCTTTTTTTTTTGTATACTAGGGATCAACCTCAATGCGGGAACCACTAAGCTAAACCCCAGGGTGATTTTCTTGTTTTAAAGTACAAGAAAAGAGTATAAGGGAGAAGCTCCCTTCTCCTATATTTATTCAGGGTTTTAGTGTTTTTAGTGGCCTTTAGCTTGGCATTCTTACAGATTTAATCCCATCCCTCTTTTCCTTCTTAGAGCTCTGAATTCTGTCTTATCCTAAATCATCAGGAAGAATTCTTAGTGTGTAACACACAGAAGTTTCTTCCTAAAATCTATCAAGCATTGGTTAGGATAGCTGAGAGAGTTGGTAAAAGAGACAAAATTTTCTAGCTTCCAACCGGAGATCTCCAACTACCACTTTCCTCGCAAAGTAAACTAGCACGAACAGGTGATAGAAGCTGAGCTTGACTTCTGATTCCCTCTCCGTTGAGCAGCAAGGTTAGTTCCAACGGCGCTTAGTGCTTCCCTGAGCAAGGTGCTGGGTTCTTGATGGTTAGTGTTCTCGGAATAGTCGCCTTAGGAAGCCACATGAGAGGCTGTTAGAGAAGGGCTGTTCCTGTAGCCTCCCAAACTGCGGGGGTGGTGGGACTCAAAATAATTCACACACACTCTAGCTAGCAGTGGCATTTCTGCATGTGGGTGAATGAGTCAGTTTAGCAGAAAAGATCTTTTAAGGAAATTGCGATTTCAGTGTGATGCATCTTATCAGCAGATGACTTTCTCTCCTTCCCTCCTCTTCCTGCCCACAGAATAGAAGTCTGACATTTCTGAGCTGTGTGCTAATGTCTAAGATGCTGGTTCTCGAGAAGTTACAAGGGCCAACTTCTCTTCTTCCCCTTTTGGAGCAGAGACTGAATTGTAGTTGACCGTGTACAGAGATGCTTGGGAATGAGAGTCCCTCCCCTCAGCGCGCCGAGCCGTGTGGGCCTCCAGGTGCGTGCACACAGACTCGGGGAGCTTTGCCACCCTGAATGACACACAAAGTGAAATGGCTTTTTATACCAGTCCTGAATACGACCTCGGATTGGCCAGGATGTGTCTGTTCACAGGCTCTGTTAGAATGAGATTCGGAATCTTCATACAGCATTCTCAGCCAATGCGGTTCAATAATGCCCTACGGTATCTGTTTTTAAAGGAAATGACCAATCACACGTTAAGTTTAAGCCTGTTCTCTAATGCGTCACAAAAATTCTCACTGAATAACATGATGCAGTATACTATTAATACTTTCTCTTTTGGAGTATTCTATCATTTTCTCACCTGCATGTGAAAACAATTACCTTGTTTTGGGGATGTTATGCATCTAGAGTAGCATTTTATCTCATTGAAATTAGCAAATGCTTTGTTTTTGATTCCCTCTTTCTCGGGGGAATTTCAGAACTACTTCACTTCCTCACAAGAAAACTATATACTCATGGACCAGTAGCCAAATTTCTCACTTCTCTCATTGCTGATATTGGATAAAGAAAAGGAACTTTTGTTTTACATTTCGTTGTGCTTTGTTTGATTTTTTTTTCTTTATGTAGGTATTAGTTTCTGATGGCATTTACTGTCTCTCTGAAGAATATTATTAACACATCTTTCAAGTTGTTTGAGAAAGTCTGTATCTGCCTTATTCCTGAAGGTTAATTCCAAGGGGTATGGTATTCTAGGCTGATAATTTTTTTCTCTGTATTTTCTTTTTGCTTTTAGGTTTTGTGGAGATGCTAGGTGTGACTTAGCTCTTTGCTCCGCTGTAGGTAAAGGTTTTCTTCTGGAAAAGCTTTTTTTCTTTTAAACCTTGTTTTAGAATCTCTGTTCTTTATTTGATTGTGTGTGTGTGTGTGTGTGTGTGTGTGTGTGTGTGTGTGTGTTTCATTTGGTTTTTTGTTGTGTTAGTCTCTCTGTGTGGTTCAGGCTGGCCTTAAATTCAGGGCTAGCTCGGCCTCCCAAGTGCTGGATAGCAGGCATGCACCATCACGACCGCCTAGACTGTCTGTTCTTTGTGATTTTCTATAGTGTGGAAATGACGTATGCTTATGTGCAATTTTTGTAACATCTAACCTGCTTGTGGTCTCTGAGTTTCCTGGATCTGTGGCTGAATGAGTATCTGATGTATTATGTTGAAGAAATTCTCAGCCATTGTTTCAGACATCTCTTTGGTTCTTTTTCTCCTCTGTTCTCCTGGTTTTCCCATGATGTGTATGCTACACCTGTTGTTTTGCCTCTTGGCCCGTGGTATTGTTCTGGGTTTTACCCTGAGGCCTTTTCTCTTTGCTCTTCAGTTGTGGAGGCTTCTGGTGAGATATCCCTGCACGTATGTGGGGGCCAAGTGTATACGGGAAAGTGCCGTATCGTCTCGTGTTTGGTGTGAACCACAAACTGCTCTAAAAAAAATCTAGTAAAAACGTAAAAGAAGAGAAGGCTGTGAGCATATTTTCAGTTTTAAAGGACAGCTGTTGTCATTTAACTTTGGAGTTACAGTAATACACGAGAGCAAGAGCTGGCCGGGATTTCTGGTTGTACTTAACTCTCATAGTCGGTGGCTTGACTGCTCGTTACCTTCTCTCTTTATTTGAAGTCTCCTTTTACCCCTGTATAACTTTTATTTGAATTTTATTTTAAGTTAGGCTTCGTGCTCGTACTGGCTTCTGGGGGTGAGAGGGGAGTTGGGTACAGAGGCGAACAGGTGGACACAAGGGTCAGGGCCATGATTCCAGGTATCCGGCTGAACTGAGTATTTCTTTTGTTATTGTAGCCTTTCTGGCTATTGTTATACACAAAACAGTAAAAGAGAAAATGTGTACTGCTTATATTATAAAATATCCGCATAGAAAGCGAGCACAGGCTGGTTTTTCAGGTTTTATTTGGCATTCCTTCATCTGAAGGTGAACAAGAGATCATTCTTCTGCGTTTTATGAGCCTCTCTCCTGTGTCCGGTCCTGGGTTAGTGGTGGTGGCAGTGGTGGTTCTACCCCTCCCTGTGGTAAAATTTCCAACAGAAACAGCACTGGGCAGGAAAGGAGAAACCACGAAAGGTGTTCTGTGTGTTGCCTGGGTTTTCAGCAGTTCTGTCTCAAAACTTTCACTGTTCTTTTTATTTGGGTTCCATTATTTGGAAACTCTATTTAATGAATAATTTCTTAAAAGAATCAATTCTTTTGACCACTGTTTATGGACTTTAAAATTAGTGCTTGCTCCCCTTTCTTCCTGTTTTCTTTTGTCTCTTTAATTCCTTATATGTGCGCTCTTGTGTTAAATGAAGAAGAAGATAGTGAAACAGAAGAGAAAACGAAACACCATGTGTTTACTCGGAGAGAGAATTCCGTTTCTTTAGTGTCAGATTTGGGGATGTTTATTTTTGTTTAATGGAGTGGTGTTTAGAAGAGGACCTTATCTAAAGCTGAACATTCAACCTTACACATGCAGAATACACACCCTCTCTTTATTTGACTTGACAAATGTAATTTTATATGTTCTTTGGCATTGTATAAAAGGTAATTAACTTGATTTTGAAGCATTTTGGTTGGTATTTCAACTCCTTTAAGATCTTGATAGCTTTATTTGTTAGAAAGGTTTCTGGCCCTGGTGGCAGGGTCAGTAGCCTCCTCCATGCCTCAGTGCAGGCCCCTGGCCGGGAGGGAAGAGCTGTCCACCTTCCACTGGACTCTGCTTTACCTGTTCATCATTTATCTGTGCTCGAGAGTCCTCTGGGAAAGACCCCCACCAGCTTCCCCAGAACAGCAGTGGTAATTTAGGGACACATAAAATTGTTCTAGTTCTCTGAAGCTCTCTCAGCCTGAGACCTGGGAGGGTCTGTATTTGCCTGTGTCTCTGTGTGCAAGATACAGACCAGCTGAAGTCATTTCCCTGTCTAGGGTCTAGCATCTCTTAGAGCACAGAGAAGAAATCTCAGGGAAGAAAATTCTATAATCGAGACATCTGATACCTAAAAAAATCAGTAGGATGGGCCAGGGATTCAGCGCAGTACTTCCGGCTCCTGCCTTGCAAGTGCAAGGGCTGGGTTCAATCCCGGGTAAACACATACAACAGTGCTGGGCATGGAGACTCACACCGAGCAGCAATCAGCACCACATACCACAGTGCCGGGTGTGGTGCCTCACGCCTGTAACCCCAGCCCTTGGGAAGCAGAGGCAGGAGGATTGCTGTGAGTTCAAGGTTGAGCTAATGGCCAGCCTGAACTACAAAAGGGAGACCTTGTCTCAAAAAAAAAAAAAAAAAAAAAGAAAGAAAGAAAAGAAATCACTAGGAGCCAATCCCTTCTCTTTCTTCCAACAAACAAATACCTGGTGGGAGAATTGAGAAACATAAATTACTTATTACTGAGGTTCACACTCACTATTTATGCTATGTTATCTAATAGAGTTTAAAGCCCAGTGAATAACAAAGATGAAAGTTAGTACAAGTCCCAGATAGTACAGTTTTTGCATCAAAATCTGCAGTGGCTTGTGTGCGTGGCAAGGGCGGCTGAATATTCTGCTTGCTTCGTGTGTGCCAGTGTCAGGGAGGAGGGTAGACAGAGGGCAATATTGAGAAAAAAACATTTCAACATCCCCCATTGGTGTCTTAAGTGAAAGCAACCACCCCATTGCTAATTTCTCTCTTTTATAGTCATATTTTTATGTGGCAACAATAAAAACGTTTTTTGAATAGAGTATGGGATAAAGAAAAACTACGTGCTTGTAAAAAGGACATAGGGACAGGTGTGGAGGAATAAGGTAAAGTATGGAACAAGAGAAAGGTTTTTTATCTTTTATGTCAGTTTTAATATGAGACTTTTATATCTGTAAATTCAAGATCATTCTTGTGATCCAACCATGGAAGCCAAGCTCCCCAGGAGGTATTACGAGGATGTGACATTTTAAAGAGTGCCTCTTTCAGGAAGCACCGCTGTAGCTCTGAGGTCATTTTACCCAGGCTCCCTTCGCCGTCTCGGAGCCACCTGGTCTTTAATGCGGTTGCCCAGATGGAGTCAGAGCTTGTGCCTGCTGAGCCTGTGCTGTACCATGAGGGTGAGCCGGCAGCTGTGATCCACTTTGAAAGACACAGCAATCAGTGAGGCCGTAGAAAGCTCTGGAAAAGTGTTCTTGGGGTCTTCTATTGTTGCTGATAGTGTTAGTTTTTTGGGGGGTGGTGTTTGTTTGCTTATAGTACTGGGGATCCAACCCAACACATGCTGGACAAGTATTCTACCACTGAGCTATACACCCAGCCCTTTAAAAGAAAAATTGTTTTGAGACAGGTCTCAGTGAGTGGCCCAGGCTGGCCTTGAACCTGCTGCATTCCTGTTTCAGCCTCCAGAGTAGTCAGGATTGTAGGTGTGTGCCACCAAGAGCAGGGTTTTTTTTTTTTATGAATCCAGAAAGTCTGAAGGATAGTCTTGGGGATCTCAGGAGGAAGAGGAGTCATAGAAACCAGAGGTTAGGGGCTGGCAGAAGACGAAGGAATTTCTGAAACATAATATCTTCACCAGTGGTGTAACAGAACTGTGTCTCCTATAGACACGTAAAAAAATATGTCAACGTAGAGGGCGATCTCTCTCCCAGAGAGCTCTGCCTGCATCAATAAAAGGAACAGGGTTACAATGACAATGAGTACAGTATTATAAGTCAGTGTCACTTGGCTTAGACCTCATTTTCAGTTACAGTATGTTTTCCTCATCAGTGTTTGGGGCCTATAATTTTCTTACGAACAGAAGTTGCCAAACTAGGCATTATGGTTCAAATACAAATTGTCTATTCTTCTATACTGAGGAAGGCAAATTATAACCTTCTGCTACTTAAATAGTCACATTTCATGCTTTTTCCTCTTTAAAGTACGAAGGGGGTAGTTTAGCAATTACTATCAAAATTGCAAATGTATTTGCCCTTTGAGCCAGTAAGTCTAAGAATTCTTGTCGATGTCTTGACTTACATAGAAATCCATATATGGGCAGAGTTATTCATTGCAGCAGCACTACTAGTAATGCCAAAAGACTGAGGATCAAAAAGGTTTATGAAAGGGTCTTGTTAAATAAATCTAGTGCTTGCAGAGAAAAGGAAATAAAGGGATTTGGAAGCACTGATGTAAAATGATGTCTGTGATGTATTGTTGAATACAAAAACCCAGGAGAAAGAACACAGCGTAGTTTCTTCTGTCCAGAGGTGAAATGAGAATATGTGTTCATGTGTGCTCATTTTTTTGTCCTTAATGATCAAATTAAGGCCTTACAAGATGTTAACTACATTGGTTAATCCCAGGGGCAAGAGAAATAGAAGTGAGCAGTAAGACTTCACATTGACTTTTAAAAAATAGTATATTAAAAAGAATACTTGAAATAAATACAGGGAAAATACTAAGATTTGGGGAATCTTGTGATAAATGTGTAGTCTTTGTATTAATCTGAATACAGTGATGTCTCGATGAATGCTTTTGTCTGTGAACTCTATGTTGGGTGATGGACATGATGTGCCCATCTTTCCTGTGTGAACATGAATGTGGCCATGTTTTATAGAATTATAGAACTGTGTGTGTGTGTCGGTGTGTCTGTCTGTCTATATTTGTTTGTTTGCAATACTGGTAATTGAACCCTGGGCCTTTACATTGAGCTATATCCCCTGGTGACATTTTATTTTTAATTTTGGGACAGAGTCTTCCTAAGTTGCCCAGGCTGGATTTGAAGTTGAGATCCTCCTGCCTCAGCCTTCCAGAGTGCTGTGATTACAGGCATGTGCCACCACACTCGACTGTATACATGTTTGAAGTGTTTCATAATTTAAAATATAGACATGGAAATAGCTGAGCACAGTGGCACGGGTTTGTAACCCAGCTCCTGGAGCTGGGGAGGGAACATCATTTGAACGTAGGAGTTCAGTGCCATCCTAGGCAACAAAGCAAGATCCAAACCAGAACAAACAGGTGACAAAAAAAGGGAAAACATATCAGCGACCAATTCCCCCCCACCAAATAAAAGCCCTTAGGGAACAATGCTCTCTCCTCAGCTTAGGACATAGTGTTGAGTAAGTGTGTCATGAAGACTCTCAGCCAAAAGGCTCAAAATGTTAAGTCAAATAGACTTAATTTACAGAATGCATTGATACAATGTACTTCGTTTTTTCCTGTTGGGGAAGAAAGGTAGGCTAGACTAGATGTTGGTATAATGGACTTTGTTTCCTGCAGTAGAGTTGTGCCCTGGACAATGGTGGGTGGACAGACGATGGGCTAGTGGATAAGTAACATGTACCTTTTATTTTGTGCTGCTGGTCATCCTTGTCTATTTACATTCTTGCACATTTGACTCACGTCTGGTTAGAAGGTTAATGTACCCAGACGGCCTGTGCACTCAACCGAAACTTGACTTTGTCTCGTAGAATTATTTTCCAAGTCACATGTTGTCACTTTCTCCTTTTACCCAAACTCCATTTATACCAGTCCTTTGAGGGAATTTGAAGACCCACTTGCTATCAAAGCTAATTTCAGACCTGATTTAGATGAGCTCTGGGAGCGTAGGTCCAAAATGTTTCCAGAACCTTCCCTACATTCTGAAAATGACCTGCTCCTGTTTGCCCACAGCCTGTGGCCATGCTCCGCTCGGTTCGTTGCATGCCCGCACTCATACCTGCCTGGAGGGACTTGACAGACCCATTCGTGTTCTTCTCCAGGGGTCTATAGTTAGGGCTTTGGTCTCTAAGCGGCATCCCTGACTTCCACAGGGACCTTCCATCAGACTCGCACCATGAGTTTTATCCCTGCAGAACCCTTACGCCTCTCCAGAAATGGCCCTCTTCATCGTCACTCGATGGCTGGCATCTCCTTACCCTGCCCACCCGCCTCCCCTCCTGGTGCTCACAGCTCAGGAAGAGCTCAGGGCTGGGTGTCCGTGTGACTGTGAGCCCCACACCTCTGGACCTTAGGGACAGTGGCAGGTCGCTCCATCTCTTTTATTCACTCATTCTCCTCTCTAACTTGTAAAGATCTTATAAAGGTTCAGTGAGAAAACTCCAGTCAAGTGTCTGGAAGATACTCAGCAGGCACTCAGCTCGCACATTCTGTGAGTGAATGAATAATGCCCTCGTTTTGCATAGTACTTTATCTCTCATGTAAATCTCCCCACGGAAGATTATAAAGTCCTTGAAGCCACCCATGACCTCAAGGACCTCCAACTGCAGTGCAGTAAGGTAAAAGGTGCACAAATGCTGCTGGAAATACCCGAGTGGATCCTGGTCGATTTTTCAGGAACCTGTTGTGCGTTTGTTCCTGAGTCTCCTCCACTCAGGCGAGATCAACCAGCAGGACACAGTGCCCTTGTTAATCCCAGTCTCCTCAGCCTGCTCGGCCCACACAGAGGAGCTTCCTCGTCTGTGGTCAGGAATGCAACAAAGGAGCTTTGTGTGAATCACACCCACACACGAAACTCAGTTTGCTCAGTTTTAAAATAAATTGTCTTCTGACTCTAATATGCTCATGATGTAATGTACATTAGGAAAGTAGTTCTTTATCTTTTTAAAGATCAAAGTGATCTCAAAATATAAAAGCATGCTGTGCTCTTTAGGAATGCTCCTAATATTATCTGCATCATTGAAAAAGTCAATAAACAGCTGTGGGCCTTTTTTGGTTACCTCAAGATACAAGGAATTACACTGCCCAAGGAGAGGTCATTTAAAAAGTATTTTGCTTTTCAATAGATAATATGTACACCGGGTACAAAATTTCAAACTGCAAACTGAAATTTAGTGAAAATAAATTCCCTTCCCCAGATGTAGTCATTATTTTTAATTTCTGAAATATCTTTCCAGAAATGCTCTTCACGACAATAAACATATATGCAATTGTGTATATTTCCTTCTATATACTCTATCTTACTGCAGTGTGGTTCTCCATTATATTTGCCACTTAATGATATATTTTGGAGACACTCTTACCTTAATATGTCCAGAATGATAACTTTTTGACAGTCATGTGATAGTCTGTTGTATGAATGTACCACACTGAACTAACTTGCTGCTAATCATTTAGGTTATTTTTTTAATAGATACAGTATTAAACTTTTTTTTTTTGCTAGATGTTGCCAAACTGCTATGTATTGTACTATTTGACACTCCCAACAACGAGGTGTGAGACAGTGGCCATTTTTGATCATCTTTTCCTTTCTTTTTTCATTATTCCATCACTTAACTCTTAAATATATAGTATGGAAGCAGCTTATAAAGCAAATACTGATCTCTGAGGTCTTCCTCCAACTTCTGTGTCCGAAAGAAAAATTTTTAATACTTTTTGATTTATTGTTGCAAAATTGTCCTGTTCTTCTTAGACTGGCATAAAACCTGATATCTCACCGAGGGTAAATATACAGTCACCTCTCCGATATTCTCCAAGGAAAAACCTCCTTGTTGGTCCCTTGTCCTGGGCACGAAAGCACTTATTACCTTTAATGTAGGAACTATTGCCTCTCCTCTACAATACAAGTACCTTGAGGGCAGAAACTACATCTTAGCCATTCATTGTTTTTGACATTTCTAGTCAGTTTCAGCTCTTCCAGCCCTTATTATCAAGCCCCTGGAGCCCTGGCCCTCACCTCCCATCTTAAGTTAGGTTCCCCATGAACATAGAGAACGTTAGTGTGGAGCCCTCAGCTTGGCCCCGCCCACACCCTTACGTCAGCATCTTACTTCCTCCTCTCTTCTCTCCAGGGCACTAGTTTTGCTCCTGCCTGGCGGGATGCCTCCAACTTAGCCCACCTTTGTGTCCTGGATCTTCAGTTCAGCTGGATGCATGGGTACCTCAGTCTCAGAGTCTTGCTCAGGCAAGATTTTACAAAACCCACAAGAACAGCTTTCCACTCTCTGGCTTCCTCCAGCCCTCTGGCTGCCACCGCGTTCTCCTCTCCAGAGCCAGGTTTTGAAAGGGTGATTTCTCCTCACCATCCACATTTCATCTCTCAGCCCAGATCCCACCACGGCCAGGCTTCTAGCCGCATTATTCCTTAGCAAAGACTTACTAGCTGCCCAGGTCATCAGACACCACGTACCTTCCTCACACCAGCGTATCTGCTGCAAGCAGAAGGGTCAGCCATCTCCCGCCCTTCTTTCCCGGCACTTTAGGAAACTTTGTATATTCTCCTGCTTGTCTTCCTACTCCGCTACAAGTTTCTTCCCTGGGCTTTTCCTAGACAACCTATCTTCCCAATAGTGATAATTTTCAGAAATCCATCCTGAAATTACTTCCCTTGTCTCTTACACTTTCTCCATGAGAAACTCAGTTCTCTGAAAGGTCAGGTGTTTTGTGACTCCTGACATTCTGGACTCGGCCCAGACTCCGGTCCTGCAGGTCCCTTAGCATCTCCCCTGGAAATCCCACAGGCACACCCCAGTGGGCGCCGTTTACTTTCCTGAATGACTTGCTTCCTCCTCCGCCTCTGCCCTCCTGCCCACTTTATACAAGGTCATGACACTATGTTCTGCCCCCTCCTCCACCCTGACCTCCCGCTGGTCTCCGTACTCACTGTCCCTTCTCTAGCTGATTGGCCTCATTTGTACCATGTGCCTGCAATTTCTATGTCATTGTCACAGTGGTGCCTTCTGCCTGGATATCGATCCCCTCCTTTTTCCACTCCCTGTCTTCAGAACAAGTCTTTTGTAGTTGTGTCTGTGAGCTTCTCATTACTATAACCAATACTTGAGATGTTCAGTTTGCAACAAGAAAAGACTGTTGAGGTTCATAGCTGCAGAAGTTCCGGACTGTTTGGCCCCATTACTTTTGGGCCTGTGACGAGGCAGCGTGTTATGGTAGCAGTGAAAGGCAGCTCCACTTGCCTCGTGGTCAGACAGCAAACGGGCAGAAGAGGAGAGGGCCAGGGACCTGAGGTCCCCTCACGGCAGGCACTCCCCTAAGGACTGAAAGACACTCCCTCAGGCCCCACTTTTCGAAGTCTGCACCGTCTCCCAGCATTGTCACGCTTGGGAACAGACCTTTAACACATGAGGTTTGGGGACATGTGAGAGCTGTGCCGTAGCATTTCACGCCTGGCCCCAAGGACCCAAGTCCATCTCGCAGTGCAAAATGCAATCCTCCCAGAGTCCCTTTAAGCCTCAAGACAGACTCAGCTATAAAGATCAAAAAGCTGTGTTATATATTTCAAAGACACAATACTGCAGAGTAAAGATTTCCATTTAATGCTTATGAAAGATCCAACTGAATTCAGCAGGCAAACATTAAACCCTAATCTCCATGTCCAGCATCGGGGGACACTGATTGACTAAGGGTCCCGGGGCCAGGCCCGCCTGACCTTTGGGCCTTGCTCTCTGCAGGCCGGGCACACATGCTGCCACTTTCCTCACCCGGTGTTCCATGTGCCCGGCATCCCTGTCGTCTGGGGTCTCCATTGCAGCACCCTGCCAGGTTGTTGGCAGGAGCTGACTGCAGTGTGCTACCTGTCTCCCAGGCTTTTCTGTGAGATGTTAGTGAAAGCCCCTCACCCCATAGCTCTTGATAATCCCCACATGCCTGTAAAACAGCACTGTGGGGACAACCCCAGAGTCTGCCATCGTGCAGACAGCGGCTGGGCCCACATGAGCTGGGGTTGCAGCTGCCTCTGAGGGCTTTGCTGGCTTGGGCAGTTCTGGGTGAGCAGCAGCTCAGCATTTGCCTGGAGTCTGGTGGGCACTGGGCCTCTGAGTAGTGCTGGCACAGCTAAGAATACAGGGCTTTTCTCCAAAGACCCTGCCCTAGAAAGTCTCTGCAACAAACCCGCCTTTCCAAGCCTTTGAGGCTGTGATGGCTGTGGCTTCCCTTGCCTGAGATTCCCTCCAAACATCCCTGCTGTGGTTCCAATGCAAACTGCTTGGCTTCTTTCTCTTTTTTCTTGTGGTACTGGAAATCACAGGGTTGCTGTACCTCTGAGTTACATCCCAGACGTGGGATCCTCCTGCCTCAGTCTTCCTGGTGCTGAGATTATAAGCAAGGGCTATTGCTGTGCCTGGTGTCGAGTTTTTATTTGCTTGCTTGTTTGTTTGGGGCAAGGTCCTACTGCGTAGTTAGGCTGACCTTGAACTCACTATGTATCCCAGGCTGGCCTCGAACTTGAGTCCCGGCCTCCTGAGTCCCGGGCTTGCAGGTGTCTCACCTCAGCCTGTTTGGCTTCTGTTTAATAGCATTGACCACTGCCTCAGTACCACGTTTGACCGGAACTCTATGCACATCCCTTTTCTTGCCCAACTGCACTTTTTCTAACTCTTTCTGGTCTTCTTTGCCCCTGATTCGCAATGTAAATTTAGGTAAAAGCAGCCTTCAATACCCTTGCTGTGACCGGAGTGAGACTTCCTCTGCCAAGATAAACCCGTCCATTGCCTTTAAGCCCCGCCTCCCCCTGGCTCAGAGGGTGGACAGAAGGCAGTGAAATTCCTTGCTGTGGTGCAACCCCAGTGACCTCTGTGCAGTTTCTGCCCTACCGTTCTTTTCCATCCAAGCCATCACTGCAGCCCCTTGTCCTTCTGTGTTGTGTCTTCCAAGCCCCATTCGGAATCCCCGGCAGAGCTGCACTCAAGCAGTCTAGGCCTCTCCTGTCCACTGCTCCATGTGTCACATCTCTCCCAGGAGCCAGTTCCAAAGGCGTTGTCTAGGCGTGGCCACAGCCATGATCCTACTTCTCAGGGCCAGCCTTGTATTAGCTTCCTGTCACTGTCATAGAAACTGCAATGCCGACTTGCACAGAGCAGAGGTTTCTCTCGGCCCATGTTGCAGCCGTGACCAGCCTGAGGGGGTCTTTCATGGCCTCTGTGCAGTGAGGCCCTGCTGACCTCCTGCCCCAGGGCGTCACCGGGCCCGTGGACAGAGTTCTGTCGTTTCAGCACCTGTCACATGACGATGGTTTGCTTGGCTGCCTCCTGTGCTCTGAATTACTTCAGTTTGGTGATACTTACTCTTAAGCTCTTTATTCTCCCAGGGCTGGTATAGTGGCTTGGGCTTGATAGTCTCTAGACAGGTGCCCTGAATGAATGGGAAGGAAACTGAGGAAAGTTCTGGAAAGCTTATATTTAAAAGAAGGTCTTGCTACTATTTTCAAAGCACCAAGTGAAGTTTTCTTCACTGGGCCTGCTCAGGGCACCTCTGTTTGTCCTAACTGTGTGGTGACAGCCCCCTTGGAAACCTCTCATGGTGTCTGGCCTGTCAGGAAGCAGCTGGGCACTCTGGCTGGCTGGTGAATGTCGTTCTGTACCTCCTCTCCTTGGCCAGAGAGAGGTCTTCTGCAGCACCCATGGGGCTCTCCAGGCCTGTTTGCTTTGGGCAGGAAAATATTTTCAGAACAGCCTTTGGGTTAGGCTCGGGCAGTCACAGATGAGCGGCGATGGCCCTGAGTCACCCTCAGAGTCGGACACGGTGGTATATGCTTGTAAATCCCAGATACCTGGGAGGCTGAGGCAGGAGGATTGCAAGTTCTAGGCCAACCTAAGCAACTTGCAAGACTGGGCCTCAAGGTGGGGGTAGCTCACTGGGAGAGCATTTGCCGAGCATGTTTTTGGCCCTGGGTTTGATCCCCAGTACAGCGTGAGACGAGCTGTGGAAGAACGAAGGGAAAGAGTGGAGTGAATGACACGCTGCAGCCACCTCAGCCCTTAACCTGTCACCGGCATCTTTTGGCTTCCCCTGAGCAGTTTCTTGGCCCTGGACCTCACATCCTGCTACTGAGCGGGGTCCTACCTCCCCTTTCATTTAAGTAGCCAGAACAGGGAGGAGGAAGAAGACAGTTTGTTTTTCCTTATTATTTGGGGCTCATTTTGGCCCGAAATAGTGTATATGCAAAATGCCACGGATGTCTCAGGCAAAAGACACATTTTGCTATTTTTGTTTTGTTTTCTTATGTTTATTTATGTTTTTGAGGTAAGATCTCACTGTGCAGCTCAGGTGGGCTTTGAACTAACTCATGGCAGTCTACTTGCCGCAGCCTCCTGAGTGCTGGCGTTACAGGCCTATGCCGTCACATCCAGCATGAAGTCCTACGTAACTAGGTTTCAGCCCAGACGCCCAGGCTTCCTGGCTGTGTGATCTGGGCCAACTCCAACGGGCTGGAGGCACAAGGAGGAGAGATTCCTACTCACCGGGCAGCACTGTGTGGTGAGTGGGGGAGGGGCTGCGGCTGCAGAGGGTTGGAGGAGGGGCAGCAGCAGGCTCCCCAGGTCAGGCAGGACTAGGCGCAAGAGCGCAGACTGCTAAGATGCTAAGCCATACCCCGAGCCCCACAGCGTCCCTCCAGACAGTGTTGGTCAACTGTGGTAGCACGGACCGGGTAAGGGTCACGTGGGATGTGCTGGGGGCGGGGCGGGAGCCAGACAGAACGCGTCGTCTCTTGCTGATGTCTTGCCTTCGCCTTCCCTTGACCCTGGTCCAGGCTGTGCTACCACTTGCTTTGGTCCTTCTGTGGGCGAGGACTAGCAAGGCCTGTGTCTGTGTAGCCTGGTTATCCTGCAGATCTCAGGCCGCAGCCACAGCCGGATGCTGGGCGGTGCCCCAGTAAGTCTGGGAGCAGCCTCCCCGACTGTCGCCCTCAGAACCTCCTGGAGGAGCTGCGACCTGGACACTCGTCCCCACCACCAGCCCCCCATCATTCACTCTCAACTTCTTTCTCCCTCTTCTGTCATCCTTTCAGGCGAAGCTGATGAGCGTGTCATTCCAGACTATCTATTCATCAGTAATGACTGACTAGTAACAATAATTCTCAGTGTCACTTGGGCTCTTACTATAGGCCAGGTACATTTTTAATCTCAAAAGCCCTGTGAATCGATTGTTGTAATCAACTTTTTACAGATGAGGCAATTCAGAATGATGAAGAATTTTACTTAAAATTCAAAAGCTAAAAGCCAATGGGATCTGGTTTAAAAACTTAGAACCTTTTCTTGTCCTGTCAGAGCTGATGCTTTTAATGTCAGGTATAATCTGTTTTCTGTTATTATAACAAAGTGTCCAAGGATGGATCATATATAAAGAAAAAAGGTTTACATCCAGGCATAGCTCCATAGGCCTCCACTTCCTGTTACTCAGGAGGCTGTGACAGGAGGGTCACTTGAGTCCAGGAGGCTTATTCAGCTCACAGTTTTGGCAGCTCAAAGCGCTTGGTTTGGCCTCTAGTGCGGGCCTTGGAGCAAGCACCATCACTGTGGCCTGAGCAAGTGCAGAAGAGACTGCAGGGCAAGGCAGGAGCCAGAGAGTGCCAGGAGTCAGGTGTGCCCTCTTTATGGTAACCGTTTCCTGCGGAAACAGACCGTTCTCCTGTGAGAACTGCATTAATCCCTCTGAGTGCAGCCCCAGAGAGTGACCTGGTTGCTCAGCCCAGACCCCACTTCTTAGATGTTCGTCACCTTGTGCCACTGTGATAGACAGTAAGCCTCAGCATGGAACCCTCTGGGGACGCACACCCTGACCGTATCCACAGCGTGGCACCAGCCCATCCCACCTTCAGAGAGGACTGTTTCCTGCTTTTCTTGGCCTAACATGTGTATCGAATGACTACTAAAAAGTCATATACATCACTTTCCCTTTCTTTATACCAAGCCAATTTTCCTATCCCGTATTCTTCCTTCAAGAGTCAAAATTATTTCATAATCATCACCTGTCTTGAAAAGGCCTCCACTGTCTCCCTTTACACATTTAAAAGGTGTGACCGTGTATGCCTGTGCTGCCATCACAGCAGAGGAGGCTGAGGCAGGAGGACTGAGAGGATAGAAAGTCTGAGGCCAGCTTGGGCTACATAGCAAGTTCAACACCAGTCATGAATTGTCTCAAAACAAAACCCCAAAAAAACCCCAGAATGTAATTTCAGATTAACCAAAGAGACTGGATTAGTCACGTGTTAGCCTCTTCACTGTCCAGGTGAGCAGAAGCTTAGTGATTTGTGTAGGGTCATATAGCAGGTTAATGCCAGCACACGACCCCGAGTCTCCTGGCACCTTGTTGAGTGTTATTAAGATCTGTTTAGCACATGAAGTTTTACTGGCATCAAGAGAGTGAGTTTTCCTTTATGTTAAAAAAGCTAATTTGTGGGGCCCGGGAGTTAGCTCAGTGGTTCCAGCACCTGTCTTGTAAGTGCAAGGACCCGGGTTCTATTCCCCGTAACCACATAACAATACTGGGCGTGGAGACTCACGCCCAGCAGCAACCAGTACCACATACCACAGTGCCGGGAGTGGTGGCTCACGCCTGTAATCCCAACACTTGGGAGGCGGAGGCGGGAGGATTGCTGTGATGTGAATTTGAGGCTGAGCTCAAGGCCAGCCTGAACCACAAAGCGAGACCCTGTCTCAAAAAACCTTAAAAAAAAAAGCTAATTTGTTTTTCATAGAAAAGAGGTGGGTGGCCAAGCACAATGAGTTGGGATAATTTATAACTATTATGTTCCCAACTTGTGGAAGTGATTCTACACTGCAGAAGATCTCCCTGCAGCATGAAGTGCCTGACAGATCTCCTCACTGTTTGGCCAAAACACAGCGTAAGAACACGATGCTGCCGTTCTGCAGTGTCGTCATCCTGACCCAACTCCTGCAGCGCTGCAGGCCAAGGACAGCCGCACTGCCCTTTGGCTCGCTCAGTTCTATGTGTTAAAGGCAGGATGTTTAAAAGCTGAAGTAACTGACTTGAGAGAGCTTTGGAGAGCACCGTGTCCTCGGGACTTGTGGGCGTAGAGCACCGTCAACACCAGGTGGCTGCTAATTTTCCTGAAGTTCCTACCAAGAAATAAGACCAGCCATAGTCAGTTCCCCAGCATCAGGGGGTGGCGGAGACTGCAGAGCCCTACAGGGATGCTGACCACATCTTCAGAGTCCCTCAGGGAGAGGGATTGGTGTTTTATATGTGAAGACAGGCCTAGAAAGACAGGCGGGTCCACGCGCCTTATGCTCATAAAGCATACAATGTTAACACGTAGGACGTCTAGGTGAATGTGGGAATTCTGTGGCATTTCTGGGTAACCTGAGATTATGCTGATAACAGAACAGAAATAAAGTTAAGCAGAGAGTAGCAGCAATTAGAAGAGAAACACAGTACAGTCTTCTTTGCAGTACTTGCTTGGTGACTTTTCCACCTCTGAAGAGACAGCAGTCTCTGCTTCGGGCTCCCCAGGCCGAGAAGGCAGCTGACATTTGGGGTCCCCTCCTGTGTCTCCCCAGGCGCAGTGAACCCACGGGCCGCCCTCACTCGTGGCACACAGCCAGACTCGAGGAGCACCAGTCCGAAGGCAGCATGATGCGGATATCTCAGGGCACGATGGGCCCTCCCTGGCACCAAAGCTACCATTCCAGGTAAGTGGCTGCTGCTGAGACCCCGCGCTTCTTGCAGACATTGTGTGCCTAGGAAAGAACATTTTCTTCTCACTCTCCCTCACTCTGCGTATCACATCTGCCCCGACTTCCTCTTCGTCCTCCTCCCATTAAGACACCTGCCGTTGGGGGCCGGGGAGTTAGCTCAGTGGTTCCGGCGCCTGTCTTGCAAGCGCAAGGGCCCGGGTTCGATTCCCCGGTAACCACATAACAATGCTGGGTGTGGAGATCCACACCCAGCAGCAGGAGGCAGAGGCAGGAGGATTGTGATGTGAGTTTGAGGCTGAGCTCGGGGCCAGCCTGAACCACAAAGCAAGACCCTGTCTCAAAAAACCTAAAAAAAAAGACACCTGCCGTTGTGACCAAGTCAGCATTGTGTCACAGGTTAGGTCAGCCTGAAGGAAAGTGGAAATGCTTGTAGAGCATTCAGGTATTTCTGTTACCCACTATATCAGATTTCTTTCTCAGTGCTCTTGTGTCCCATCCACTTTGGTCAAAATTGTCTGTTTTTGTTGGAGGGACTCTATTCATGCATCTCAACACCCTGCTGGCTCCACCCCAAGGCAGATTATTTTAGCTCAACTGCCACCACTGAGATAGGCAGGGCTGCTGAGTGCATACATGATCTCATGTCATCTTTTATTCACTTCTCTGAAGCTGATATGATGTGGTTCACTTCCCTTTCCAGACTAGAAAATTGAAGCTTGGAAAAATTCGCTTGGCTAAAGTATAACAATCGATCAGTGCCCGAATCATGAAAATCCAAGCTGGGTTCCAAAGCTGCTGCATGGAGTTGCTAGGTTGCCAGGTGATCCATCCTCGATTGCTTAGTCTCTGGTGTGACAGGCAGGGTCTGGTCAGGAAAGAGAGCTGTGGGAGAGGGGATCGGGCATGGAAATCAAACCTCACACAGCTGAGAGGAACTGCAGAGAAGGGAGCCAACCCTTTTTGAAGACGAAAGTAGGTCAAGATCCCCTGCGCCCACTGCAGACACAAACTGGCATCTATCTCTTCTGGGAAGAAGACACTCCTTTTGTTCGCTCTGGCTCAGTTGCCCTGAAGGAGTTTATTGAGTCTCTCTGACCCTTCTGCTGCCAGTGGGTGGGTCTCCTCCTTACCCGCTTTCCTACCACGTTCCTCTACCTTCGCTGCATGGGCCTGGAGGGCTGAGGGCCTTTAGCAGGTGAGGAGTGGGAGCTGAAGAGCAGTGTGGCGGGAAGTCCCCGGGCAGAAAGATCTGCCCGGGGTTTGACTCTTCACCAGCTACTGCAGATAACTGAACCTCTTTGATCTTGTTCGCTTTTTCTGTAAAATGAAATCAGACCTCTGTCACTTGATCATTATATGGATTAAATAAAGTAACGTGCAGTTTTTGTTACATATGATAGGTAATTAAATGATCGTGCTGAAGACGTAAAGGCACAGTGAAAATTGATAATGAATTGGAAGGTTAAGGTGAAAACCAGCACATGCTTATGAATGAAGCAAGGGTTAAGAGCGTGCCCTGAACAGTGGGGTCCTTTGGGGCTAAGCCCTAACTTTCTTGGAAGCCTTAAATCTGAAGTCACACTGGGGACTACAAAATGTGCTGGCCCCACCACAAAAATAAGGTTACTGCCATCAGTGCTTAGACTAACTGCTTACAGTAACCATAGTGAGCTCCTGTGGGGCCTCCCGGAGTGGTGGAGGTGGCCTCGGAGGTGTGTTGGGAAGGTGACGCCTCTCCCTGACCATCCTAGCCTCCGGAGGGTGTAGGCAAGTTGACCTTTCTCCTGCTGCGTCCACACGAAGGAATAGAAGTCAGATTACCCAGAATGCAGCAGGCGTGTGTATCGTCTTCCCCGAACCACTCATGCTGGCATCCTCTCATTCCAGCCTCCTGCCAGCAGCTAGGTGGAGGCCTCCTACCGCAGGCCCTGCTCCTGGGTCTGACAGGACGTCCAGGGTTTCCTTCTGATATCCAACCTCAGACCTAAGTTTTCGGTCTGCTCCTCACTAAGAAGCAGGAGTACAGGGAAGGTGGGTGGGGGGAGGGTCAAGAATGAGGCCCCACGAGGAGAGAAGGACAAAGACCATGTGTGTCTTCCATCTTCATGAGGGGCAAGGTGGAGCCCAGGCCTTGTGCATACAGCACTACTAAACTGAGCCACATTCCCAGACCAGGACATCTGACTTTAAGTGTGGATGAGTTGAGTTGGATTTAAAACTTTATTCCAGGGCCAGACATTTAGCTCAGTGGTTCAGGCACCTGCCTTGCAAGTACAAGGGCCCAGCGTTGGATCCCTGGTAACCACATACGGCAATGCTGGGTGTGGAGACTCATGCTTACCAGCAATCAGTACCACATACCACAGTGCTGGGCGAGGTGGCTCACGCCTGTAATTCCAGCGCTTGGGCGGCAGAGGCAGGAGGGATTGCTGAGTTCAAGGCTAAGTTCAGGACTGGCCTGAAATACAAAGTGAGACCCTGTTTCAAAAAATCTAAAAAAAAGAACTTTATTTGTTGCTTCCTGCTAGACTGTTGTCACTGTCTTTTCATTGCCCTACAAAATCTCATACAATGGTTTAAAATTATTAAAATACAAGAGACCTTGAAAAATCTTGGAAGCCATCCCTCTGACAAGAGGCTGGCACAACCCTGTCAAAATACCAACGTATCAGCACTTAATGGCACATTCGTGCAGCAAAGGGGATCAACCACTACTGCATCTCAGAGATTTGTAGGTATGGGGGGGCGCAGTGAACAAGAGATGAATACCCCCATTGTACAGATTTGTTTCTCAAGGTGCATTCCAGAGAGTGCTAATCCATTGCTTCTCTGCGGAAAAAAACCGTCTAGGGTCAAATAAGTTCAGGAACAGTGCTCAGTACAGTGGTGACAAACCCACAGCGTGCATGCTGCAGGGGGCTGCTTGTGTCATTGAAAGGTCTAAAAGTTTCAGTATTGCTGGCTGAGTGTGTTTCCCTTTTAGAACAGCAGAGAAGCCAGCTGTAGTGAGACACTCCTATAATCCCTGCCGCCCAGGAGACTGAGGCAGTAGGATCTGAGGTTCAGGGTCAGCCTTGGTAATTTACCTCATCTCAAAAAGCAAAGCAAAGCAAACACTAGCAGACATCCAGTAGTTTGGGAAAGGCTTAGCAGTCTTGCAATAAATAAAGTTGTTTTTTAGACTAGTGTTTTCCAAACATGTATGATGATCTAGGAAATCGATGTTATATGAATAGACTTTTAAAAAGGCTTCCATATGCTCATCATATGCTTGTTACTATGTTTTAAATATTTAAAAATACCTGTAGCACATAAACTAGCTCCATAATAATACATATATGTGCTGCAGAATGATATTTTGATGTGTGTGCCTCAGTTCTTCAGATGTTTTGGGTAGAATCGAAGTGTCTTCATGTGCTCAGTGCTGTGAGGAAGACAAGGCAGAGTGA
>PVIR01022709.1:0-27886 GCA_004026965.1 Petromus typicus
AAAAAAAAAAAAAAAAGATAACCAAACTACTATTTTCCTAATTATATAAAAATCAATTTTTGTTTTAGAATTGGACTTCCTAAAGTATAATGAACAGAGTCATTTGGAACCTTATTTGGAAGAGGGCATGATGACACAACTGTGATCCCAGCACTCTGAGAAGCTGAGGCAGGGGGTCACAAGCTTGGACAGTGTAGTGATTTAGCAAGACCAGGTCTCAAAATGAATTTACAAAGGGCTGTAGTTGTAGCTCAGTGAGAGGCCCCTGGGTTCAATCTCCAGCACCACAAAAAACAGCAGCAGAAGAGTGAAGAGGACCTGCTGCACTTCTAACAGGATCTCAGGTAAGGGAGTAGCACAAGTAGAATATCAAGAATTTGGCACAGATGAAAAGCAGCCAGGAGGACCAGGCAGTGCCACTGGGAACGTTTCCTCAACAAGACGATTCTAATTCCCTATCCCTCCTCTGCCCTCTCTGGCAGCACCTAGACAGGAAACAGGTCAAGACCGGAATGTGTAACTGCTGGGACCCTGGAGGCCTTTGGAACTCCTCCGCCAGGCTGAGGCACCTACCACTGTGCCTCTCACCACAGGTGAGACCGAGAGAGAGAGCCTCACCAGTGCAGCTGGGTCGGAAGTGAGGGGGCGCTGGGGTGACGACAGGCCTGCCAGAGCCAGGGCTTGCTTCTCCCCCTCACTGTGTGTGTGAGGGTCTGAGGGAAGGAGGTCCAAGGGTAACCCTCTCCCTGCTTTCCTCCTGCTCTGCCTCCGAGGAGGCAGGGAAGCCCTGAGCTCATCTCTGTGAAGGGTTCTTGCTACCTGGGACTTTCCACTTGAGGATACAGCCATCTTCTCCTACCTCTCTGGTCCCCTCCCACTCCAACCCTCACCACCAAAGGCAGGTTCAAGCCCAGCCTGGGCAATTTAGCAAACTGATGAGACTCTGTCAGAATAAAAAGGTTGAGGAATGCTCTGGGCCCAATCCACCCCCCCACACACACACACACCACCACTACCACAAAGAACTTCAAGGATAAATCCTAAATGTTTTCGTAAAGAAGGAGCCCATCATTTGGTGGTTCAGCATTGGCCACAAAAGGATTCCATCTGTTTGCAAAAATTCCTTCACTAAGGCAATCTTGCCCACAGGTACTGAGCAGGCCTAAGGTCATAAACTGTATGAGATCAAAACAAATCTCCCTCCCAGCAAGAAGAGACCTTCTGTGAAGCCAAAGTAAGTGATCTTGTCAGTCTGTTCCAGTGTTGACTAACCTTTCCTATCCTCCCTTTTTATGGTATCGGGGATCAAACTCAGGACCTCAAGCTTGCCAGGCAAGTGTGTCCCTGAGCTAAGTCCCTGGCCCCAAACCCCTTATTTATTGCAAAGTGCCAACATGGCAATTAAAGCTAAATTCTGAGGCTTTAGTTTAGAAAAAAAAAAACCTTGACATTAACATCTTTTGTCTTCAAGGATGCCATATATTTGCGGCCACTGGTCTATACCTTTGATGTACAGCTTTAGTTACCACACGGGGGTTTCCGAGAAGTTAAGGAGAAACAGCACGCTCTGGAAAACGCATTTCTGACACGTCTTCCTTTGCTGAGATCCTTTCCCACATCTGCTGTCTTCAGCCTCACTGGCCATGGTGGCATACGCCTCAGAAGCTGAGGTAGGACCGCCCTGAATTCAAGGCCAGCTTGGGCTAGGTAATGAGTTCAAATCCAGCCAGAACTACGTGACATTAAGACATTACCATCTTAAAAAACAAAAGCAAAACATCTCCCTGGGTACATTGGTACATGCCTGTAATCTCAGCACTTGGGGAGGCTGAGGCAGGAGGCCCAAGTTTGGGCTGAGCCTGTCAACCTTGTGACTTGTATCCAAATTTAAAATGGCTGGAAATATAGCTCCGTGTCCTGAGGTCCAAGCCCCCGTACTATAAAAGCAAGTGAAACAATCTCTCTTCCCGACAGTCCCAGCCTCTCCTGGGAAGCCGGGTGCCTGTTGTCCCTCTTGACGGCATACTCTCATTTGAATAAACTCTCACACTTTCTTGTTCTGATCTTGATAAATTATTTTTACCACCTGTGTCACTATCACTGGCCTATGCAGTGATCTTTCATGAGGATCTTTCATGGCACTGTTGACAAAGGTTCCTCTGCTCCCAGCCTGCTGTGTGAATTTGTGCCGTGTCCTTGCACAGGCAGGGTAGGGGAGAGCAATGTCCAGTAGCCAGAAGGCTGACGGGGTCTGCAGGACAAGGCAGGAAAAGTGCCACCTGCTGGCCGGCTGGACTGGAGCAGGGAGCTGAGGACTCCAGACAGACCACTCAACACTGGGACAGGAGCACAAAGCAGCTTTTAATGCTGGCGGCGGCTCAGCAAGTGACTCCTATCTTGAGAGCCCCGAAAGGAAGTGTGTGTTTCTTCATATTCCTTCTTCATATTCCTCTTTGCATGTCTATGAAGTTTAATTCAACAGGAGTTTCCCTGGGAATAGAGCAGGCAGGATTTACATAGAGCAGAGCCCTGGCAGGGCGGGGGGCGGGTGGGCAGAGTTCCAGCAGGACTTCCTAAGCCCATCGTGCTCCTTTCTTTGGTGACAGATTACAGAAGCTGTCCTGGCTACTCAGGTACACTCTATGAAGAGGACAGTTACCCAGAGTTGTCCAGTTCCACACGGGGTGGTCTCTCCCCTCAGGACCAGCCCTCAGTCTTTCCTCACCTTTGAGAATTCAGGGCTTGTGGCCAGTGAATGGGGGTCCCAGGAAATGCCACGCGTGAGATGCTGGCTCTGCTCCCTCTCCACCCATCTCCCCAGAGCCGTGATGCCATCAGAGGCCCTTCCCTGTGGTTTGTGTCCTCCTCTGTGAGGTCCCAGTTTTAGCTGATGATTCCACCTCTTCAAAATGCGCGGTCCTAACGTTTATATGAACCAGCACTTACCTCGACTGGGAGACACAGACACTTCTGGATGTTTATCTCTCAAAGGCAGCCCCCCGCCCCATGCCCTTCCCTTGCTGTTCTCTGCCTTAGGAAACCAAGGCAGGGGCTGTCGATTACTTTAAGCAAATGGCTATACTCTCTTCAGTTTCAGCTCTCTCACCTGAAAAATGAGGGGAGGGAATGATTTTTAAGATTCCTCATGGTCATTGTTTTCTTGGGCTCCCTGATCTTTAAGACAGTAGTGGAAATGAGGGAGCAAATGGACGGCCATCCTGTGGGCCTCCAGCTCCCATCTCCTTCCCCGATCCTATCTCATTGTCTGCCTGGTGCTTGTGTGTGTCCATGTCTTCCTATGTGTTTTGCTGAGTGACCTCTGTGATTATGTAAACATTTCCTACTTACAGCTCTCCTGTTAGAACTGAAGCTCCTTTGTGGTAAAAAGCAGCTAACTGTCTTTTTCAAACTGTAGATTGTGAATCAGTAGAGGCTTGTGACTGTTTTTTCAAAAAATGGAACAGAACCTGGGCATGACGGCATATACCTGCAATCCCACCGGCCTGGGAAACTGAGGATCATAAATTCAAGGCTGGAATAGGAGAATCACTAAGACTGTCTCAAAATAAAAATTTTAAAGTGTGGGAAAGTAGCTCAGAGGAAGAATACTTCCCTCACATGTGTAAAGCCCTGGGCTCAATCCCTGGTATCATGCACACACCACTAGAATAAAACACAAAACCGAGCATGTCAATTATGATAAAAGAAATATTTTTAAATAAAACTTGTTCTAGCGACATGTTTATACTGGGCCATGAAGTGAAAGTTGTTTCTTGCTATAAATTAGGGAAAATATGTGGAAATATGACCTAGTCCAGAGGTTAGTACAATTTTCTTAAAGAGGCCAAGTAGTAAGTAGTTATTTAAGATTTTAGAATCATATGGCCTCAGTTGTAACAACTCAAGTTTAGCATTGTAGTTTTAAGGCAGCCACAGACAATATATGGATGCGCATAAGTGAGTTCCAATAAAACTTTATTTAAAATATGAATCTGTTCACCAATGCTCACAGCAGCATTATTCACAATAGCCAAACAGTCAGAAAACACAAATGTATATCAACAGATGAATGGGTAAACAAAAGGGAGCCTACACATACAATAAAAGAGATGGGGTTTTGGAGACGGAGTGTCACTATGAGCTTCAGGCTGGCCCTGAACTCAATACATAGCCCAGGCTGGCCTTAAACTCATGGTGATCCTCCTGCCTCAGCTTTCTCAGTGCTGGCATATAAAGGAATATTTTCAGCCTTAAAAAGGAAGGAAATTCTGGGCCGGGGAGTTGGCTCAGTGGTTCCGGCGCCTGTCTTGCAAGCACAAGGGCCCAGGTTCAATTCCCCGGTAACCACATAACAATACTGGGTGTGGAGACTCACCCCAGCAGCAACCAGTACCACATACCACAGTGCTGGGTGTGGTGGCTCACGCCTGTAATCCTAGCACTCGGGAGGCAGAGGCAGGAGGATTGTGATGTGAGTTTGAGGCTGAGCTCAGGGCCAGCCTGAACCACAAAAAGCGAGACCCTGTCTCAAAAAAAAAAAAAAAAAAAAGGAAGGAAATTCTGACACATGATACAATAATTCTGACACACAGATGTACCTGGAAGATTGATGCTAAGTAAAATAAGACAGACACAAAAGGACAGATACTGTATGATTCTACTTGTGTAAAGTTCTACAAGAGGCAAATTACTAAAGAAAGAAAGCAGAACAGATGTAGAAAGAAGAATGGGAGTAGGAAACAGTGAAGCATTATTATTTTTTTTTCCTTTGAGACAGGATCTTGCTTTGTAGTTCAGACTGGCCCCAAACTCACTATGCAACCCCGGCCAGCCTCAAACTCACAGCGACCCTCCTGCATCTGCTTCGTGAATGCTGGGATTACAGGCGTGAGCCATCCCCAGCCCCTAAGAGTTAATATTTAATTGGTACAGAGTTTCTAGAAATGGGTAGTGGTGATGATTGCACAGTATTAGGAATGTACTCAATTCCACTGAGCTGTATTCTTAAAAATTTAACATGATAAATTCATGTTACATATATTTTACCATAATTCTTTAAAATAGAAGAAAAGAAAAGGCAGCATGGGCCATAGTTTACCAATCCCTCATGTGGGCAAGACTTACAGATGAAACCTTTCTAGAGTTGCATTACCAAATACTGTAAATAAAAGCAAACATAATGGAGAATAAGGACCCACAATAGGAAAGTTGATATCGCTAAACTTTTCATATTGTTGAGGTAATCAAGTCTCAAAAAGGAATTGTACATGGCTGGGGATTAGCTCAGTGGTTCTGGCGCCTGCCTTGCAAATGTAAGGTCCCAGGTTCTATCCCTGGTAACCACATACCACAATGCCAGATATGGAGACTCATTCCCACCAGCAATAAGTACCACAAACTATAGTGCTAATCAAGCCTGTAATCCCAGCATTCGGTAGGCAGAGGCAGGAGGATTGCTGTAAATTCGAGGCTGAATTCAGGACCAACCTGAACTACAAACCTAGATTCTGTCTCAAAAAAACTTTTTAAAAAAAAGTGGAATCACATAGTGTTTCTTTGTTATATTTCTTATCAATGAATTGAAATGATGTCCTGAATTACTAGCGATGCTAGTTGCTCTGCCACTGGACTTCCAGACATGCTCTCAAATGAATTTGTAAAGAAAAACTTAGGCACCAGAAGAATTATTAGTATGTTACAGAACATTACGTAATGTTCAACTGTCATAGAATTACTGATCCCTTTGAGCATTTTAAAAATTATTGATAGACCCAGGAATTTAATTCAGTGGTTCTGGCATCTGCTTTGCAAGTGAAAGGTCCCGAGTTCAATCTCTGATCCCTAGTACCACATATCTCTAATCCCAGCACTTGGGAGGCAGAGACAAGAGGATTGCTGTGAGTTCAAGGCTAGCCTGGACTACATAGTGAGTTCAGGGCCAGCCTGAACTACAAAGTGAGACTCTGTCTCAAAAAAACTAAAAAAATAAATAAATAAAAATTGATAGATATCAAATAAGAAAATTCAATAAAACAAAGCAATGCAAATTCATTCCAGAAAGTAGGCTCTTAACACATATTCCAGACAAACTGGGAGCACTGTGTTTCCAGCCAGCATGCTCACCTTATGGCTTATTTAATAAGTCTAAGACTTATATCAAAGAGGAGCACAGGTTCCCAGGAGCAAAGCTGCTGGCTTACCGGAGACACCTGCACCCCCACGTCTGCGGTGCCCACCTGCCTCCCGAGCTGCATCTTCCAGACAGCCATGCAGTGCTCGAGTGCACACTCCGCTTCCTTGGGACCTGACATGAGTAGAAAAGACAACAACAGAGAAGGGCATCTGGGTTCATTTTAAGAACTGAAGCCAAACACCACCACGCAGGAGAAATTGGACGCGACATCTGTCCATCGGTCAGCAATGTGTGTATGTGGCAGTGACGATGCACACAGCGCTTTTCTCCACCCTGGATCCCAGAGCCTGGCCTGAAGTCAGGTGCCTCCCACAGAGCAAGCTCACCTCTGCTGTGCTAGGACTTGGGGCTCAGGTTTCATACTCGAGTAGACCTGTGACAACCCGAGATGTCACCTTGTTTGTCTTCGCTTGCAAAAAGTTCAGCAATCCTGTGAACATGTGTACTTCTGACGAAAATGTTAGTGCAGGGGTTTGTACTCATGGACAGGCTGCGGAAGGCCACAGAGCAGGTGCTGAAGTGGTTGTGGGTTCAGGCCTTCTGGAGAAGGTCTGCTTCTTTGGCCAGATCCTCAAAGTGATATAGAGTACCAAGAAGAAAAAAATATCAAGAACTATGAAGGGAATAAACTCCAGAACTAAGCCACACTGGTCCCACTGGACTCAGTCAGATTCTCCTCCACTCTGGGTTGGCAATGTGGCTCCCTGGTAGAATACTTTCCTGGAGGGCACAAGACTCTGGGTTCCCTCCCCAATACTGACTTCAACTTCTATTCCAGGTGAGAAGCACACCATTGAAACACTGTCCTTATCAGCATCTACTGCTGGCCATGTTCCAGGCTACTCAGAGGATGAGGCAGCAGAAGCACCTCAGCACAGAATTTCTGGCCAGTCCGAACAGCATAACAAACCCACCTTCTCTTTAAAAACTGGCACAGGGATGAGGATGTGGCTGGGGGTGTGAAGCACGAAGCACCTCCAGTCCTGCGCCCCGTGCTGAGGAGGGGACAGCAGTACGTGCAGGGGAATGAGATGAATGTGGAGAAAGGAAAAGAGGGCGAGGGGAACGTGAGAAGACGTGTCCTACTACCGCAAAAAGCACGCATCATCAATAGTATCAGTGTGTTTGCCCAATACTGTGTTGGCTTATATTTACAGAAATCAATAAAATAAAAATAGAGAGTTCTCTATCTCTGTAGTAAATTTAGAGACAGTCTGCTTAACCTACAAATACGTGAAATAACTTCTTAAAGGCCCTTCTAGGAACAAAAAGGCAGGTAATATTCTGTTCACAGATCCTGCATGCTGTTTGCAGGAGTTCAGCTTGTAAAAAATCACTAGGCTCTAGCCTTGCTGTATGGAACTTTTCTGTGTTTATTTTACAGTTTAATTTCCTATTTGACTTTGCTTTGTTTGATACTGTAATATTTAATCTTCCAAGTGGTGTTTTGATTTGAGACATGGTCTTAAACTCAGTGTAGCCCAGGTTGGCTTCAAACTTGCAGTGATCCTGCTGCCCCAACCACAGGAGGCAGATGTGTGCCACCGTGCCTGGCTTTAAAAAAAATTTATTTTAAAGTCATTTCTATTGCACAGATTCTACTTTAGGAAACTGTCCAAGTCCAATATTGATTTAGGTTATTAGGATTAAATGCACACCAGCAGATAAAAGTAAAATTTTACTTTATTTTCTTTCTTTATTTTTGTAGTGCCAGGCTCTCGAGCTTGCAAGGTAGGCAATGGTACCAGTTGAGCTAAATCTCCAGCTCTTACTTTATCTTTTGAGATAGGCTCTTGCTCTGTAGTTCAGTCTGGCCTGGAACCCATTATGTAGGCCAGACTGGCCTCGAATTCATGGCCATCCTCCCGCCTCATCCTCCCCAGTCTAGGACTGCAGGTGCGCACCACCATGCCCAGCTACACTGGAATTGTAACCTTTTCTCCTTACTAAATGTAGCCTGACTCATCGGCTTGCCTGTTCTCAACAGGGGAAGGGACTTGATTGTGGTGACCTCACCACCCACTCACTGGCCTGGGGGTGGCTTAGCAACAACTACATGTCAGTGCTCAGTGCGGGATCCATGAGCCACGGCTGCTGACTGCTGAGTCTGATCCAGTGAATGGACCCAAGATGGGGGCTTGAGACAACTTTAACGGAGATTCTTGATTTCATCATAGAAATGTTCACCTAATATCCTTGCTGTCACTGCCATCCTTGATTCCTAAATCTAGGAAGGCTGCTTAGAAAGGAAGTGATCATTTGTGTTCCCTAAAAGATTAGGACAGCACCAACATTTGGCTGCCTTGGCCAGAAAATGCTCTGGAAACACAAAGTCTCTCAAAATTCCTCTACTGGCCAAATAAATCCTTGTAATAAAATGATATCCACTGGCTGTGCAATATTGTCTCCTCCTCTCTGTAACTAAGAAGCAGCTTTCTACAGTAATGCCCTAGATATTGTGTATTACATAACCATTGGAAACCAAGCATGGTGGCATATGCCTGTAATCCCAGCATTCAGGTAGGCTGAGGCAGGGGGGTCAAAAGTCTAAGCTCAGACTGAGCAATTAGTGTCTTAGCAAGACCCTGTCTCAGTTTAAAATAATGACAGATTTGAGGATGTAGCTCAGTGCAAAGGCCCTCTGGGTTTCATCCCCAGCACTACAAAACAACAAACAAAAACCATCATTTGAAGGAAAGAATAATGTTGGCCATTTAGAGAGAGAGTGTGAGAATAACTATCTCAGGGCACCAACACAGCTGTTGGGAGAAGCAAAAGAGAAAGTCTGAGTGCTGGCTGGGTTTGGAGCCCCCTGAGAAGTCACAAGAGTGACACCGTCAGAGCAGGACACCCAGAAGTCAGCTCCAGCTGAGCTGCTGCTGAGTGCACTTCTTTCCCCGCCTGCCCTTGGTGACTAGGACACAAACGTCAGTGGAAATCTGGGGAAGGTTCTGAACTTTCCGAGAGGTTATGTGCTAGCCCTCTGGGGTTTATGGGGTGAGGACTCCCCAGCAGACATCTACGTTACAGACACAATATCGTTGGAAGGACATTCTGTCTACTCCAGATCGTAATTTCCTCTTCTGATTGTCTGGACCTCAGAAAGCTGAAAGGCAGAACCCCTCTGTTCTGCCTACAGTGGATTGTCACGGAATTGATTTGAATGTCAGGCCTCCGCTGAAGGAAGTTATAGAGATAAGCCATAGAGAGCTGGGGAGTCAGCTCACTGGTTCCGGCGGAGCGCCTGCCTTGCAAGCACAAGGGCCCAGGTTTGATCCCGGGTAACCACATACAACAATACCAGATGTGGTGATTCACACCCACCAGCAATAAGTACCAAATCCCACAGTGCTGGGCATAGTGGCTCACTCCTGTAATCCCAGCACTTGGGAGGCAGAGGCCTTTTATTTGCTGTGGGATTACTGTGAGTTTGAGGCTTGCCTGGCCTACAGTGAGTTCAGAGCTAGCCTGAACTACAAAGTGAGACCCTGTCTCAAAAAAATTGAAAAAGAAAGAAAGAAAGAAGCCATAGAAAAGACTATTACTAAATTTTCTGGAGGGCTTTTTTCTCGAAATAATCACATAATTAGAGCCCTTGGGAAAAATCTGAGTGGCTCATCAGATACTAAAATATTTTTCCTAGAATATTTACATCTTACTTAAAATGATGGTCTTACAACTACTTCTATTCTCCCTTTGTTCTGGCTGCTACCGCTCCCAACTGAAACCGAAGCCCATCCACATTAACTGTGGACTGGACAGCTCGTCTGCATCCCTACGCTTGCCTCATCTGTCTGTCTCATTTGCATTTTTGGTTTGCACCAATTACCTCATTAATTTCTGAAGAAGGCTGCGCTAACAGAACTCTTAAGAGTCGCTACCAATAATTTTTCCAGGAAGGCAGAAGATAATGAAAACGAAATTCTTAAGCTTTCCAAATTATGTTATCTCTAGTTCCCACGCTAGTGAGCTCTATATTTGAAAGAGTGGAAAGCAGGAGATAAGCGATTTGTCTCCGGCAGCAACTTGGGAAGCTTTCACCCTCCATTTCTTCATTACTCCCTACGAAGCCCTTACCACTCCTTTTAGCACAAGAATTAATGGGCCCGTTTTTAAGATTAAAATCATGCTAATTCACCTGCCCATGCATAGGCATCCTCACAACACACATGTGCTATTTGTAAAGTGATTAAGAGACCCAGGATCTTCCAGCCACACAAGTTAAGATACAGCATTCCTGTAGCTTTTCTCAAGTTTATTTCTCCAGTGTGTTTTCCTTATAAACTGTCTACACATAATACATGTGTACTTCCCCATTCTTTATTTGCATTACTATCTTGATATCTATGAAAAAAATGTTTTAGAAATTAAATGTACAAACATTATGTGGGACATTATATGGACATTTCAATTAATGTTTAAGTTTCCCTTGTCCACTAGCTCCTCCCACGTCAGCCGAGTTAGTCACTGTCATCAGTCCTTTATGTCCTTCCAGATTCTCCTGTATGCTTTTGCAAATAAATGTGGACCTATGGCAGTATGTTGCATACATGTTTGTTTGAGGGTGGGTGTGTGCGTGGCACGTGTGTTTTGTTTACTTGTTTGGCTAGTTGTTTAAAGACTGGGTCTTACTATGTAGGGCGGCCTGGCCTTGAATTCACTATGTAGCCCGACTGCCCTGAAGCTTGCCACCCTCCTGCTTCAGCCTCCTAGTGCTGGAATTAATATATAGTTTTTATTATGTATAACTATGTCTTAAGTGAAGGTTTGCTATACAGGTTGTATTGTTGCACATTTTGCTTTCCTGACTTAATAGTGTGTTACAGCACTTTTCTCTTTTTAAGGGAAAAGTTCTTTTCTATGTAGGCTTATCCAGACAGCATCTTTTGACCCTACCTAGTCTTCTTCCATCTTTATTTTTTAGTCAAAGCACTACAAAAAATTCTAATTTACAGGTCATGAAGGAATTAAGAAATTGATTACACAAACATGACTACTTCATTGGGTTTCTGTGTAGAATGCGGTGCTCACCCAGTATTACTCTCTTTAGTCTTGGTCTGAAGTTCATTCCTTTACAGTTATTTACTGGTCATTCTTCCAGCCACTAGTACACAGCTGTGAACAAAAGACCATCTCCATTTCCACAGCACTTACATGGTCTTTTTTTTTTTTTGAGACCGGGTCTTGCTTTGTAGTTCAGGCTGGCCCTGAGCTCAGCCTCAAACTCACATCATAGCAATCCTCCTGCCTCTGCCTCTCCCGAGTGCTGGGATTACAGGTATGAGCCACCACGCCCGGCACTGTGGTATGTGGTACTGATTGCTGCTGGGCGTGAGTTTCCATACCCAGTACTGTATGTGGTTAACTGGGGAATAGAACCTGGGTCCTTGAGCTTGCAAGACAGGCACTGGAACCACTGAGCTAAATCCCCGGCCCAATTACATGGTCTTGAAGGAAGATTTAATTAAATATATAAGGAGAAGCATGCTGGTTGATGATAATTGATGCAAAGAAAAATTAGAGAAACGAAGAACAGTGATTTCCAAGAGAAGGCCAGAGATTATAATTTTGTTACTGATTCCTTTTTTCAGGTAATGCAACTTTAAATGGTGGTCAGAGATAGTCTATGGAGAAGGTGACAATCTGAACCAAGTCCATGTCTTTTATGTCCATACTAAACTAATTAGTAGCATCAGGGGTAAGAGGTCTTCAGAAATTTCTTTCTCACCATTCACTCAGCCTCTAAAATCTGGATAGTGAATAATTTCCTGTTCAGTGAGTCAGGATGATCACACTTCTGTCAGCCTATACACGGTGATCAACCTAATCATTTACGTGTGTGTCTGTGCACGCACGTGCGTGTTCAACTAGGGACTGAACCCATGGTCTTCACTCTGTACTACAGCTGTGGGCCTTTGAACTCAGGATCCTCTTGCCTCAGCCTACCATAGTTACAGGAATGCACCACCACGCCCAGCCCAATTGTTTGGTTTTTTTCTTTAGGCAGCATTTCACACTGTGGCTCCGGCTGACCTGGTACTCTCAGCCCTCCTACTTCAGCCTCCTGATAGTGCTAAGATAATGGGCAAGTGTCACCATGCCTGTCTTATATTTCATGTTTAATAAAGCTTAAAATAGCTTTAACTCTCAATTTAAAAAGCACAGTGATACTAGATTTTAGATATAAGCTAAATGCAATTAAGGTGTTAGATAGGTGGGCATGGTAACACATACCCAGCATCCCAGCGCTCAAGAGCTTGAGGCAAGTGGATTATGAATTCAAGGACACCCTGAGCTACACAGCAAGAACCTGTCTCAAAACAAAACTACTGAGTCATACCTCCTCACTAAGTTATACAGCATAGATGGTGGTGCATGCCTGTGATCTCAGTGCTCTGGAAGTCTGAAGCAGGAGGATCCAAGGTTGAGCCCAGCTCTGCAATGTTGGTGACTTAGCAAGACACTATCTTAAAAGAGGGTGGAGGGTGGTGCCTGCGCATGTAGCTCTATGCAAAGGCCCTGGGTTCATTCGCCAGTACAAGTTAAAAAAACAAAAAATACAGAAGTGACTGATTTCATTGAATTTACATTACAGAGATGTGCTACCCAAAACAGACATGCATATTTAAATTTCAAATAATTAAGTGAACATTCAGTTCCATAGTCAGACTACCTTGAACTACTGGACTAAACAGAATGGATACAGGGCATTCCCACCTCCACAGAAAATTACTTGGGGGAAGTGCTGATGTTATTAGAATAAATAATGCCTTGTAACTTGACTAAAGTAATGACTTACTGACAGTACATACAGTCTAGAAAGAGAAGTGAGAATTCATTCATATATCTAAAAAAAAAATCTCAAGCTAGAGACTCAGACCATACACCAGGAATAGTCCAGTTTGGCGGGTTTATTCCTAACCACCTTTTTTCAAAATTATATATTGCATCCCCAATCCCTTTGCCTGATTCCTTACTTTTGCTGATAGCATTTATGGTGGTGCATGCCTGACCCCCATCCTGACCCCAAGAAGCAAAGAAGCGGACCTGCAGAGAGCCAGACCCTTCACACTGTGGTCAGAGCAGGGACGACCAGCTGCCTACGTTCTTCCTTGGTAACAGAATTTTAATTTTATTTAGTGTGGCAACGGGCAAGCAACAATGAAGTAGAGAACTGTAGTTTGCTTCCTGCCGCGGAACTACATGCCTTCTTGTAATGGTGCATTGGGAACCTTCAGAGAGCACCCAGGAAGGGAGAAACCCAGTTCTGGAACACTCTTTTGTCTTTCCCTTCCAGTTGTTGCCTGTAAGAAGGATGTGCTCAAGTTCTAGCATCTGCCCCAAGGCCCACGGGGAATGGAAATAAAGGAAGAGCTTGGGTCCCTGTTGCACATAGAGAAGCCATCCCTTGAATTTCTTTTTTGTGATATGAGGACTGAACCCAGGGCCTTCATACTGAGTCACACCCCAGCCTCTCCCTCTTTTCTTCCCTCTCCCCCTTCCTTCTTTATATATATATATGTGTGTGTGTATATATTTATAATATATATACACACATATATATATGTGTATATATATATGTGTGTATATATATATATATATTTTGTTTGTTTGTTTGTTTGTTTTTTATTTGAGGCAGGGTCTCGTTTTGTGGTTCAGGCTGGCCCTGAGCTCAGCCTCAAACTCACATCACAGCAATCCTCCTGCCTCTGCCTCCCGAGTGCTGGGATTACAGGCGTGAGCCACCACGCCGGGCACTGTGGTATGTGGCACTGGTTGCTGCTGGGTGTGAGTCTCCACGCCCAGTACGTTACGTGGTTACCTGGGATTGAACCTGGGTCCTTGCACTTCCAAGACAAGTGCCGGAACCACTGAGCTAAATTCCCAGCCCTCCTTCTTTATATTTTGAGACAGGATCTTACTAAATTATGAAATTGCCAGGTGAGGCTCAAACTTATGATCCTCCTGCCTTAGCCTCCCAGAGTGCTGAAAGTATAGATGTGTGCTGCCATGCGCTACGGAGCAGGGTATCTTCCCCACATACTCTATGCACTTAGATGAGAATCAAAAGGTAGTTCTTGCAGATAGAAAACAGGAAAAAAAAAAAAAAAGAACTAAACTAAACATCCACCTACTTGATCTCCATTGATTCAAGAGATTTACTCACAAGAAGAGAAAAGTTACATAGACAAACTCAAAACCCAACCTCACATAGACTGGGTTCACAATACCATGGTGCCAGCCTAGTGAAGGCCCAGGGCCTCCTGGAGAAGGCCCACACTTGGCAGAGTCTGATCACCTTCTGGTAAAACAAATGTACTTGCATTTAAAGGTCCTAAGAGAAAGTATGTGATTATTCTAGGGATTAATGGAAATCTTAAGTGGCTACCATTTCGTCCACAAAATGACCATGAAGGCTGGCTTGCCTTCCAGATGGCAAAACAAAACCATGGAGAACTTGAATTGCACAAGGCCCCTGATCCAGAACGACGATATGTGCTTCTGTGCCCTGAACTTTCACAGCCGGCATCCATGAAGACCTTTCAGATATTCCATAAAAATGACTTCGATTACACAGTCATACAATTTGGATGTGTGCCAGGTGAAACATTCACATTGGACTAGTTACTTTATGTATGCATTTCAGACCTTTGCTATCCCCAGCTTTCTAGCCTAGATAGCAAGTTAGCAAGTGAATGAGACAAGTAGCAAGCAAAGCCTGGCTTCTTCCCCACAGAGCTTTCAGGAGCAGAAAGTTGAGCTCGTCCTCCATTGTGGTCACTTTGCCATCACTGAGACACAATACCCGATAAACTTAAAGAAGTTGGCAAAAAAAAAAAAAAGTAATTCTCATAAGGGTACAGGCTGAATCCTTTCAGCAATCTACTACTAGGGTGTGATGAAACAGGAAGGCTTTACTACAACACAGATCAACCAAGCCCCTCCTCACCATTATTATATAGCATACACAGAGAGTCAATAGTTTTAGATATATATTGAAAAGTAACAGGGGGCCAGGGATATAGCTCAGTGGTTCCGGCGCCTGTCTTGGAAGCGCAGGGACCCGGTTCGATTCCCCGGTAACCACATAACAATACTGGGCGTGGAGACTCACCCCAGCAGCAACCAGTACCACATCCCACAGTGCCGGGCGTGGTGGCTCACGAGCCTGTAATCCCAGCACTAGGGAGGCAGAGGCAGGAGGATTGCTGTGATGTGAGTTGGAGGCTGAGCTCAGGGCCAGCCTGAACCACAAAGTGAGACCCTGTCTCAAAAAACCTTAAAAGAAAAGTAATAAAACCAGGGGAAAAATATGTATCCAAAGTCTACTGTTGGGAGCCGTTTCCTACAGTGCCATGGTTGCCCATACAGGAGAGAAAAAGTCAGCCTGATTTCTAGATCAGAGCCCAACATTGTCTACCTTCCTCAAGGATAATTACTGTCTTTGCCAGATTAAACTAAAATCTTTACACACCCTCATCCCAGATTAAACTAAGAACCTCTACACACCTTCACCAGATTAAGAATATTGTTAGCACATCCCGCCCACCAGTTCTTTCACTAACTTTTTTTTCTTTTCTGTACACGAACGAAGCTAGTCGGCTAGTAGGCAGTACTTAAGCAATGCATAAAAGAAGGCTGTTAAAAAAACGTGGAGCTCATTCAGTATTAACTGATGATCCCTTCCAAACTCCGCTGTGCTGTCTTTACTTATTTCTCATCCTAGCCCCTGGGCTGGGTCACCCCATTGCTCTGCCCGGCTGACCCCGGCAGTCTACCAGTATTTATTGATCAACTGTTGAGTATGCTAGGGTATTTTCTCATCTTATTTAACTCACAAAAACTTCGTCTTATATTGAGGCTCACAGAATCTAATTTTTCCAACGTCACGGTCTGGTAGCAGATAAAGCCAAAATTTCAACTTGGGTGCCGTAGACTCAAGCACTTTTTTCCACAATGGGTACTGTTTATCTACAATTTTATTAATTTTTTTTTTTTTTTTTTTTTTTTTGAGACAGGGTCTCACTTTGTAGTTCAGGCTGGCCCTGAGCTCACTATATAGCCCAGGCTAACCTGGAACTCATAGCAATCCTCCTGCCTCTGCCTCCCCAGTGCTGGGATTACAGGCATGAGCTACCACGCCCAGTTTATCTACAATTTTTAAGTGTCTTTATCTGCACATAAAACTGGAGAGGAAGGGTCTATATAAATAAGTATTTTGGTATAATTTAAAAATGTTAAAGCTGAGAAAGATAACTGTCATATGCCTGGAATAATCTGTTCACTTAATAATGTAGGATAATCATCCACATACCTTAGAAATAGAGGTTTGAGAGATCGCTCGTTGATCATCCGGCAGATGTGTTTTCAAATCCTTTGTTTTTCTTCCTCCCAGTTATCCTGTGTCTTCTACATGTCCAGTGAAGCTCCAGACTAATCCATCTCCTGGCTTCTCACTTCTTGGGTTTTTGCCATTAATCCCAGTACTGTTCTGTGCCCTGTTCTTTCACAAGGCTTACTCTGACGGACGCCATGAAAAATTGTTAATGCATAGCAATTACCTGCTTTTCTGACTTAGAATGAAAAATTTTGAGGATAGAATTGGATTCAATTTATTCATAATTAGGACCACCAGACAAATCCCAGCACTAAGGATATAGTAAAGCACAAAAATATTGTTGGAACTGAACAAGATCTCGGGTACTATGACAACTGTTTGCTTCAAACTAAAGATATGGAGTTGTTTTGGGGGGCGGGTTGTTTTGTTTTGGTTTTTGGACTTAGTAACTGGGTCCAAAGTCCTTCAACTAGCACTTTGGAATGTAGGCTACTCTTGTTTGGTTAAGTCTCTAGCACCGGGGTAAAATTTCAATTTCATCTTAAAGTGACAACATATTCGTTTTAGAAAAAAAAAAAAAGTGGGGGGGGGACGTAATTCAATACCAAGCGCAAAACAGTGACGAGCCCTTTGGCCACCTGCCAGATACCTCACAAGGATTCACATACGGAACCCACTGGAAAGGGATGGGAAAGCAGTGTAGTGTACATTCCTAACACCCTCTTTCTTCTCCGGCTCCCGGCTACTGACTCTGCGCCCGCCACGATCTTTCCCCGGGAATGGCGGAGCTAGGGGCCTGGAACTCTGTACCAGACTCGGTTCTGCTCCAAAAGGAGCTCGAAAAGTGCAGCTCGGGTAGCCGCTGAAAAGTTCTCCGAGGTCCTCAGAGATGTCAGAAACCAGACTAGGATCAGCTCCGGGTAAGGTCTCGCGGTCTCCTTCAAAGACCAAAGATCAGACGCCGGAAAATGAAGTCACCCCGTGTCTGAAAGTTTTACTCCAGGAAGAGGGTGGGAACTTGAGCAGGGGGAAGCCTGAGACCAAGGCTTGAAAAGATTTCCTCTAAGACCCGCCCGACCCGACTCCAGCACCTCCCTGAACGGCCCCAGGCGTAAGGAGGGGAGGAGTCCATCAAACGCTACGTCAGCCACCGAGGGCCCGGAATTGTGCTCAAGCCCTTTCTCAGTCTCCGGGGGCCTGGCCGAGGGCACCCTGAGGAACTACACACTGTGTCTCCAGAATAAGTGCCCGGATGTTCCACTCCCTCCCGCTGCTCTCCCTCTCGACGCCCAGTGGCTCCGCCCCCGCGTGGTTCTACGTACCATACGTCACTTCTACGACACTTCCGGGGGCGCAGCGCTCGGTGACGTATGAGACGTGCCCTCTATATGAGGTTGGGGAGCGGCTGAGTCGGCCTTTTCCGCCCGCTCCCCCCTCCCCCCGAGCGCTGCTCCGGTTGCAGCGCGCTCTGAGCTCCGGGCTCCTCCTAAGCTAGCGCGGCCGCGTCTCCCTTCAGCCACCATCATGATTATCTATCGGGACCTCATCAGCCGTGAGTCCTGACTGCAGTACCTTATGCTGAACTTGGGGCGGGGTAGGGGGACGAGTGGGGGCGGGGAAGGTGCCCTGGCGGGTCCTAGGCCTGGGGGGTGCCGGCGGCTCTCGGGCTAGGAGGGTCGGGGTCGTGGCACGCGCCCGGGGCAGGGCGGGGGCCGCGTAAGCCCGCCCGCCCAGCGTGGGAAATGGATGAGCCAGGCATCCGGTGACGGCCAGGTTTCTGTCCCCGAGCAGACGATGAGATGTTCTCAGACATTTACAAGATCCGGGAGATCGCGGACGGGCTGTGCCTGGAGGTGGAGGGCAAGGTGAGTTGGTCGGGGCGCCGCGTGGGGGAGGCAGGGCCATGCAGGCGGGCTCGGGTTTCCGCCGCTCCCCCGCCCGAGGTTGTGCAATCCTCTCCGCGGCCTCCTGGCGGAGGAGACGCTCTTCGGGCTTGGGTTTTTCTAGAAAAGTGGAGGCGGAGCTGAGTCTGGAAATAGGTCCGCCGTCTCTGCGCCCATCCTCCTTCCGGGCTGTCCAGAAGACGTCTCGGGTTGGAGCCCCAGCCCCCTCAGTGTGTGCCCTGTTATTACTTGACCCGTGAAAACCCGAGGGCGTGCAACTGAACGGCTTCCTCGAAAACTAAGAATGTTCGGTGAAAACACGATGGCTAACGAGTATTTATTGCTAGGATAGGAGATGCTTGGTTTTGATTTTCTTTTTTGAGCAAACTACTTTTTCTTAATACAGATGGTCAGTAGAACAGAAGGGAACATTGATGACTCGCTCATTGGTGGAAATGCCTCCGCTGAAGGCCCGGAAGGCGAAGGTACCGAAAGCACAGTAGTCACTGGTGTCGATATTGTTATGAACCATCACTTGCAGGAAACCAGCTTCACAAAAGAGGCCTACAAGAAGTACATCAAAGATTATATGAAATCGTAAGTGGCATTGACAATGCTTAGCAGATGGCATGTTCTAGGAGTAGAAGTTATTGAGGAATCCCTTATTTTTTATTTATTTGATTCCGAGAGACTCGTTGCTTTTCAGTAACAATCTGAGCATACTGGAGCGCTGCAGTCTGGTTGTTATTGTGAGCTATTTGATACATTCTGTGAACTAGCAATATCTTAAAAGTGGAAGATTATTTCTGTTCATTGACAGCTAGTTGACTAAGTCGTGATTTGTATGTTTTGCTTAACTGAAAAAAATTGATTTTGCTCAGTCTGATACTTTAGTAACCTCTTTACAAAATACTGTTTTAGAATCAAAGGCAGACTTGAAGAGCAAAGACCAGAAAGAGTAAAACCTTTTATGACAGGGGCTGCAGAACAAATCAAGCACATCCTTGCTAATTTCAAAAACTATCAGGTAAATATTTCAGTATTTGGATCAAAGGATTATAGTTGTTTTAACTAGATGAATCAAAGCTTTGTTTCTCAATTAATGGTCTGATTAAGTTGTGGTTTTATAGACCCAACTACAGTCTTGGTGGAGAAAGTAAGCTGCTCCTTTTAAGTGTTCCTAGATCTCGTTTTTTTTTTTTAAATCTCGGGCTTTTCGGTTCTTCCTCTCTTGGGTTGCTTACCTTCTTGGCCCAGCTATGTTCACAGTTCATTGTGTGTCATTGCTTGCCACTAAAGTTTCTGCCGCTACACCTGAGCTTGGTAATCCTAACGCTGGAAGATGTTATTGACCTCCCCCTTACCTGTAAAATGAGATTTTTTTAAACTACATATCACAATATTGCTTGTCTATTTTCTATCTTTATTGTATCTCTTGGCTGTAAGATCACTTCCCCATGTGATAGATTTTATTGACAGCTTTCTGTTCCCAGTGTTAGGTAAGCAGGTAGAGTTTGGAAATGTTTGTGTGGGGAATGAAACGAAAATTTCTAGAAATCTTAAAAGTGTTGCTTCGATGCACTGTGCTATTTTGGTTGTTACTGATGCAATATCAGTCTGAACTGGTGTTTGACTGTTAGGCTTAGGCATCAGAGCTTGTAGTTGCTGACATTTCTCGATTTTTGTGTGTGTTCTGACTCCTTTGTAGTGTTGTACTTTGTTCTGAGATTATATGTGTTTTAATATAATGGTCTAATTCTAGTATTTGTTTCCCAAGTTCTTTATTGGTGCAAACATGAATCCAGATGGCATGGTTGCTCTCCTGGACTACCGTGAGGATGGTGTGACCCCATTTATGATTTTCTTTAAGGATGGTTTAGAAATGGAAAAATGTGTAAGTATCAGGAAGTGGGTTGAAATAAGTAATGTAAAAATAGAGGTATGTTAGGCATAATTGTTTTGTGTCGCTAGGGTGGTTTAAAAACATGGCATCTAGTTTTTTGTGGTTTTCTGTTTCCTCTGGAGGTCTAAAGGGGATTGTAATTCACACGTGAGAAACTTAACAGTGTAAAAACACATCTTGGTTATCTGTAGAAAACTGAGTAGATGGTGTAAAGTGCGGTTTAAATGCTGAACTGAAGGTCAGAAATAACGGTCTACTTTGAATCCCCACTAGCAGATTTGGCCTTACTTTATTTACCATACAGTTTACATAAATTTGCAGGTTTTTTGTTTGTTTTTTTATTTAGATTTACTGGTAATTGGCACCTGAAAAGCTTTAATAAATAGAGCTAAGTGATGTATGTTGTTTTAATAAAATTAAATATGGTCAGTAAAAATGAGTGAATGTCAGGCTAGGTGAAAACAGGCTATTCATTATTGGGGCCTTCTGTGTAAGCTAGGAAAAGGTTATATTTAACAAAATTAGAGGCAGAATCGGGCAAAAATTAGGACAATACAAGATGACTTGCCTGAGGGTGGTTATTGAGCCAGCTGTGAAGTTTTCATTGGCAGGACCCGATGCAGGATGAAATTTCTGGAAAATAGTTTACCTCTGATTGGTATGTCCTGCATCCACTGATAGACCTTGAACAACTTGTTGTTCTTTTGGTTTGCACTGGGATGCTAAAGAAAATAATCCCCGCGCTTTCTGTCTGTCTTTATGGCAGCCCAGATTGAATTGGGGAGTACATCTGAATGGTATAAAAGTTCGTGCTCTCAAGTGGGAAAAACATTAATGTTATCTTTCTTGTCTTTACAGTAATGGATTCGGCAGTTACCATGGACCTATCACTTGTCATAACTGGCTGCTGCTTGTCATCCACACACCACCAGGATTTTAGACAAATGGGACTGATGTCATCTTGGACGCTTTGTTTATTTTGACCATGATTTATCTGGAGTGGAGGCATTGTTTTTTTAGGGAAGAAAAAACATGTCATGTAGGTTGTCTAAAAATAAAGTGCATTTAAACTTACTTGAGAGAATGCCTCTTAGTTTAATACATATATAAACTAAGTCCATCATAGTATCCGTGGAGAAGATAGAGCCTGGTCACAGACCACTGCTAGAGAGCATAAGACTGTCTTCAGATAACTTCTGCAGTGGCAGCTACTTCTGGGACTGGAATATAAGACAAGAATGAAAGTTTTAATTCTGAGTGGCAGTAAAGGGGAAAAGACCATGCTCATGGCAGTGCCAACATTTGAAGTGGAGCCTTAATTTCATCACCTGCAGTGGAAGTAGTTAACCTTGGAAGAGATTACCAAAAGAATTAAAAGACAACTCAGTTGGAAGCAAAGTACTGTCTGAGCTTATTTAATATAAATCAAGTAGAACTGAGCCTGGAGTGGATGTCAGGCTCCCTGGTAACCAGAGTGGGGGTTGGCAAACAGGCCTTTCCTGTTTGTAATGGCGGGAGAAAACGGAAGAGTGCTTCATACGACATGAAATTGGATTTGTGTTCATTTGGAACACTGCCACATTGATAATATGGTTTGACTGGCTTTTCACATTGCAGTAGAGTGGCAGGCTCTCAAGTCCTAAAATAACCATGGATGGAAGATCACCAGCCCCTGCTTTAAACAATAGAGGTGGAGCGTGGGAGGGTTGTTAGGGCGGGCAGGAGGGGTTCATGTTGTCCAAAAAGGCCATGAGTATAAATGAAGTGTACCTATTTGGTAGGCCTGGAGCAGCTATCTGTCTGCTGTTAGTTTCCACTCGAGGTGGAAGGGGAAATAAGCTTAGTGATTCTGGCAGCCAGGATTGACTAGGGGAATACGTAAGTATGTATTTTACAATTCTGGATGTTGAATCTAGGACCTTGTCTGATGAGGAAATGTACTGAATAAACCACATTCTCATCTCTTCATTTGTGCTATTTACTAGGTCACATGAGCCCAGTGATTAGCAGTCAGATTTGCCCTGGTGACTTCAAAGTTCAGTAGGTTCATAGTCTTTAGGCAGCTATTAGGTTAGTAGCACCCTCTGCTGATCAGTGAAAGCACAGTTCCCAAGCATCATGATTTGAAAAAAGTGCTGTATTGATCTAAGGCAATTTGATGGGTCAAACAGCATGAGGATATTTTCACAGTCAATGCAGTCAAAACCAGAACAACCAAGTACTGGAGAAAGGCCTTGAAATAATATCAGGTGGAACCCACCTGACAACTACCCCTGAAAAAGTAAAAGCAAATAGGAAAAATGAGGGTTTTATTGAGGTAAACTTGGCTGCTTTTCCCCACCTTTAAAATTTCCCTAGTTGTCTGCAGTGTTTTGTTTTGGAGATGGTCTTCCTGTGTTCCAGGCTGACTTTGAACTTGGTAATCACACTCACCTGTGTAATGAGAGCCTACACTTCACCACCAGTGTTCTTCATAGCTGTACCTCTTCCCCTGCCTGTCAGATCCATTGTAGGTTTGGACATTTTGTGTATGGTCTTAAGAAATTGCCAGCTGTGGTATAAAACCTTGAAGAATTCAGTAGTGGGCCAAAAATTGCCTCTTATTTTGGTCTTCTGGTTATGCCTAAAGTTAGGTTAAGGCATTGAGAAAAGTAACAAGTGGTGTGTTCTTAATGTACCTAACAGAGGCATATGTCACTTTGGATGAAAGCTTGATACAGGCTTGTGCTTTAGTAGGCTGTGGGCTCAGAACTGTGTAGCATGTGTAGAGACCAAAGCAGAAAAACAACAATGTCTGAGAAGGTCTCTATGGGCCATCTGGGTACAAAAGGAATGGTGGGAGTAGGTCACATGGGTTTCGGGGTAGGTCATTCCAGGCCAGGAGAACACATCTGGGGATCGGGTGCTATGCAGACCCAGGAAGGCAAAGGAATAAGTTGAGATAGAGAAATGTGATTGCACAGGGAAAAAGAGCTGAAGAATTACACGGCGACTTCACTTTTCAAAGGAGCACTTCAATTACTGGGTAGCATGATAAAAAGGATAGAGAATTTACGCAGGTGCATATTGTATGTGTGTCACTTCCATTAGGTGAGAATGATAATAGTGGTAAAGGCCATAGGAAATAAAGGTGGGGTCAGTAGGATGTACTTGCGAGTTAGATGAGAGGTGAGAGGATGGATTTAAGTGTATTACCAAGTACTTTGGCCTGAGTCAATAAAAGACCCAACAGAGATAAGAGGGCTGCAGATGCTTTCAAGTGGGTTTTAGGTTATATCGGATGCTGATCATTCAGGTGAATTGAGTAGGTATCTAGAGTTTGAGTGGAGCAGAGCAGACTTCTAAACCACAGGACTCGACGTGGGGAAATCTCAGTCAATGACATGAAGCTCAACACTGGGGAGGATTGCTCAGTGAGGAGAGAAGAGTCCCCAACGCAGACTGGTGGATTTGATGAACCAGCAGAAGCAACTTAGGCCCAAGGAGGGCTCCTGGAGGTCAGGTGAGAGCATATTTTGGGAAGACAGAGCAAGGTGACAAGTGACCGCTAAAACAGGTCAGAGGACGAGTGCTGTGAGTGGAAAGCTTGGTGACTGATTCAGTAGTGGGAAGAGAGCTTGATTAAGAAGGGCTCAAGAGAACAGCACATTCACAGGCAGCACGTGGCCCAGGAAATGTCACAGTACAAGTGCACGCTTCTCTGTTGCTACATTGCATCTGCTTAAGCAGAGGTGTATGAATGACTCATATTTGAGTCATTAGAAATTTTCTTAAAAGTTGTATCACTAGATTTATGTTGCTATAACTTCTGCTACTCCAAACAGGATTCCTTACATTTGGGGTTAATCCTGATAATGCACCAAACACTAAACTGCTGATGATGGCAAGCACTATAAAATGGTAAAAAGGCAGCCACAGACATCAACCAATTTGAAAAAATTAACAAGCCATCCTCTGAGGATATGTTACAGTTAGTGTCTAGATATTCCCCAGGAATTCTTTTTGGGTTTTTTGTTTTGTTTTGTTTTGTTTTTGAGATAAGGTCTTGCTTTGTGGTTCACACTGGCCCTGAGCTCAGCCTCAGACTCACATCACAGCAATCCTCCTGCCTCTGCCTCCCAAGTGCTGGGATTATAGGCATGAGACACCATGCCTGGCACTGTGGTATGTGGTACTGGTTGCTGCTGGGTGTGAGTCTCCACACCCAGTATTGTATGTGGTTGCTGGGGGAATTGAATCCGGGCCCTTGCCCTTGCAAGATAGGCGCTGGAACCACTGAGCTAAATCGCTGGTCTCTTTCTTTCTTTTTTTTTAGACAAGGTCTTGCTTTGTCCTTCAAGCTGATCCTGAACTCACTATGTAGCTCAGGCCAGCCTCGAACTCACAGCAATCCTCCTACCTCTGCCTCCTGAGTGCTGGGATCACAGCCTGGGATCTGCCTGGCCTTGGGTCATGAACTTCTGCATGAGGTGTGTTTTCATATAACAGCCTGGGGATCAACATGTGCTCCCTCTGTGAACTGGACCACAGAACTGGCAGAAGTGCAGTTTTAGCTGAGGTCAATACATTCTAGCAAGAAAAAAATATATGAGCCTGATTGAGGATTTTCCTCAAAGGAACTTGTTCATTGATGATTTCCTCAATTGCTGCCTTTCTCCCTCCTGGAATACACTTGGCTTCTCCACTCATTTATATATGCATCGTGCTCTTCCGAGCTCAGATAGAGCAGGGGCTGCCAAAAGAGAGGACTAAGAGTTGTCGCCTGCCTGAGTCACACAGTACCAAAATGGAAATTGAGACATCAGTGACTCACCGGAGGAGTCCTCTGAGAGAATGAAGACACACAGACCGCGTTGGTAGTCAAAAGTTAACGTACAGGGCTTTTTGTCGTGTGTTTTGACTTGTTTTCCTGTGTATGGGATCTAACCCAGGGCCTCACACGTGCTGAGGGAGTACCCCCCTTGTTGTGTGCTCCGTCCCAAAGGACCATGTGTGTGTAATGGTGCTGTGCAGAGGCCAAGCCCTCAAGCAGTCTTGTGCTCCTAGTCTGTGTAGTCACTAGAAGTCTGTGAACTTGGTGACGCTCCTTGTGTGAAGGTGGCAGATAAGTCCTAACTTATCGAGGACAGCTTGTATGACTTCATCTGAGCACAGGGGTATAAACTATTCTAACAGTTGCATAATCCACTGCCGCCCAAGCGGCTGGCAGAGATATGGCAAATTGTTTTCTGGATATTTACTCAAAACCAAGTACAGTCAAGTGACATGTAATTTCCTTTTCCTTAAGTACATTAATGTGGGAGTTTTCCTTAAGAACTACCAATTTGTCATGTAAGTCAAATGCCAAAATATTCAATGTGGGAGTGAAACCGGCCAGTGAAAGAGGAAAATTACTGTGTACGAAATGAACACTAAAAACGAATCCCTTTGTTACCTCACTGAGGTGGAATAATGCGCATCAACAACAGATGGTGAGTGTAAGATGAGAAGCTAAGTCCACCCAAGTCCCAGCACATCGCCTTCCTACTCTACTTCCTTTCCTTTGCTGTATTAACAGGAGGGATTCACAGCCACGGGGCCACACAGGCGTGACTGCCACCACGCGGGCATGACGGGAACAGCACCTGCCCGCGTCTATCACAAGAGCAGGGCCTGACCCCTGAAGTTTGGGCGCCTAGTGTACACCCTGTCCCGCTCCGCCCAGTGCCGAGCAGAGAGGAGGGCCGGGGCTGAGCGCAACAGTCGCAGATCCCGCCCCCCAACACACACACCCATACGCTTTAGTCTTCCATACTTAGGTCAGGTGAAGTGAGTGCGGGAGTCTGCCTGGCAGAGGTGCTGCCCTAACGGTGCCAGTCCGGGGCATTCAGCCAGGCAGCTTACTCAGGCTTCTGTTGTGCCCCGGTGTCTTCAGGGACAAGCTCGTGCCTCCTCCCTGGTGAGCAGAGGGTGCTTCTCAGATAAAGGTATGAGGACGTGCTTCAGGGGACAGGGTGAGGGAAAAGCACTTCCTAGTTTCTGCTTTCTCAGACTCCGGGGTGATGTATTTTGGGGTCCGGAACACCACTGTTAGCATCCCGAGAACAATGTGAAGGCTCATTTCGCCAAAGCACTCACTGAGTCCTGTGTGAAGAAGATGAGCTGTGCAGAGTGCCTTCCGCGTCCCGCCTAGCCAGGTCATGTTGCTGAGTAGTGCTCACTCCTGGTTGGCCTGTTTCTGTCTCAAGCCCTCTCTCTCTCCCCTTAACAACCGCACAGCCCCCTGCTGTGTTCACTGGCCTTGTTCATCCACTACAAAAACACCTCCCTGCTCCCCGCTCCTGCTTGGCAGCCCCTGCAGGCCACTTCCTAAGTGTGCAGCCAGCTCGGCTGCCCCACTCGGATGTGTGCTGGATTCAATTCGCTGAGCTCACTGTTCGGAATTATTTATTTTTCACTTTTTTTTTTTTTTTTTAGGTTTTTTGAGACAGGGTCTCGCTTTGTAGTTCAGGCTGGCCCTGAGCTCAGCCTCAAACTCACATCACAGCAATCCTCCTGCCTCTTCCTCCCCAAGTGCTGGGATTACAGGCGTGAGCCACCACGCCCGGCACTGTGGTATGTGGTACTGATTGCTGCTGGGTGTGAGTCTCCGGGCCTAGCATTGTTGTATGTGGTTACCAGGGATCGAACCCGGGTCCTTGCACTTGCAAGGCAGGTGCCTGAACCACTGAGCAAAATCCCTGGCCCTTTTTTCTAATTTTTTTGAGAAAAGTTCTCAGTAAACTAAAATTGCCAGGCTGGGCTTGAATTTATGATCATCCTGCCTCAGCCTCACAGAAAGTATATCATCCAGCCCAGCCTTAGAAAGGACAGGCCTGCTTGTAGATCTGAATTCTATTACCGATTATCTATTTCATTCTAGGTGTTTCCAGTAATGAGTAATATCATAAAAAAAGTAACTAGATATTCATTGGGTACCCTTTGATGGGAAACACGGCCCCGCGGAGGCAAGGGTCGTGTTGAGATGGTCTAACGTGAGCCCATCCGCATCCCGTGTCACGTGACAGCGCTGGGCTGAGCTCAAGGCTTCTTGTGTCTGTCATGCCGGGTCCGGAGTTCAACCCCAGGACCAAAAAAAGAAAAAAGCTGAATTACTGCAACCGCGTGGTGCCATCATTAATGTCCTGGATCTGGGAATTCTCTGGATCTGGGAATTCTAAAGGACAAAACAGTTGCCTTGTTTCTGTTTTGTAACAAGTAAATTGAGAAAAAAGAGAGAAGAAAAGCAACAGATTGAGACTTAAAAGACAAATTGATCATTTGCAATATATGTGCTTTGTTTAGATCGATCGAAGCAAACTTCAAAAATTGTGGCACTGATGATAATATGGAGGCTTTCTTTTTTTATAGTCAATCTTTCAGAGCACATTATTTCTGAGAATTGTTTAAAACAGTACAAAAAAAGAAATGACTGGTCATATGGACAAAACCAGGTTAGATCTGCACCGGGAATTATTGAACACAGGATGGGTAAAGAGAAATTTTTCATAATTAAAAAGTAGAAGTGGCCAGATGTTGCGCCACACGCT
>PVIR01022710.1:0-27611 GCA_004026965.1 Petromus typicus
AGGCTGGCCCTGAGCTCAGCCTCCAACTCACATCACAATCCTCCTGCCTCTGCCTCCCGAGTGCTGGGATTACAGGCGTGAGCCACCACGCCTGGCACTGTGGATGTGGTACTGGTTGCTGCTGGGTGTGGGTCTCCACACCCAGTATTGTTATGTGGTTACCGGGGAATCGAACCCGGGTCCTTGCGCTTGCGAGACAAGCGCCGGAACCACTGAGCTAACTCCCCGGCCCCTTTTTTTATAGTTTTTTGAGAGAGTCTTGTTTTGTAGTTCAAGCTGGCCCTGAGCTCACAGCAATCTTCCTGCCTCTGCCTCCCGAGTGCTGGGATTACAAGCATGAGCCACCACACCCGGCACTGTGGTATGTGGTACTGACTGCTGGTGGGCGTGAGTCTCCATGCCCAGCATTTTTGTATGTGGTTCCCGGGATCAAACCCAGGACCTTGAGTTTGCAAGACAGGCGCCCAATCCACTGAACTAAATCCCCAGCTGAGCCTGGCATTCTTACAGCTTTCTTGTGTCCTTTTTACATATTCTGTGCACTTAAAAATATTTACCTTGCGCCCCACCTCCCTGATCACCTGCCCAGGTTTGATGCTGTTCCTTGCTTTGCCCTCAGGACAGTTTGGGGGGCGCGGGCACAGCTCACACCTGGGGCCTTCCCCATTCCTAACAATTGTGTGGTATCCCCTGGGATAAGCATAATACAGGCTATAATACAGGCTAAATTCATCTATAAGACCTCCCATTCACTTTTTCCTTGGCCTGTCTTAACCTTAGAACTGTAGAGCTTTTATTAATAGAACTTTAGACTTAGAAGAAGAATCAGATGTGTCTGTTTCCCTGCAAGAGACTAGCAGAATTTCTCTATAATGTTCTATCCCACATTTTATTCCCCCGACAAATTCCCTCTACTCTCTTATTTTCTACCTCAAAAAATGTTTCACCTGTGATTTCACTGTCAAGATTTTGCTCATAGTGTTGTATTTTTAAAAAAGGTTGCATTGCTTTAAAAATCAATCAGAATGTAAGGGTCTATATAAAAACAGATGGTCCTGTAATATATCGGAAGAGCTCGGTGACACAGTACACAGTATTATTTATGGAGACAGTAGAGCCCAGGCAGGGGATCGTTTATGAGTTCATTCCTTCATTCAGTGGCTCATTCATCCGTTCATTCGTTTCTCTGTTCACTGTCACTTTACTTCCTGTCCCCATGGCTGCCTGTGAGCTTGGCTCTGGCCCTCCAGTGTCCACCCGCAGGAGGCTTATGGGTTTGGAGAGGATAGATGGACGACAGGTCCTGACTGCTGATTCTGTCTTGGGCCCAGAGGAGAGTCCAGGTTCTGCCAAGAGAGGCTTCCCAGGGGATGTGCTGGCTGAAGTGGCTTTGGGGACACGGGGTCCCATCAGGCCCAGGCCAGCACTGCCCGTAGTGACAGGTATGTTGAGCGATGCGCCGAGGAGCAGCCCCCAGGGGACCTGTGACAGGAGCCTGTGGAGGTGGGGCAGGGCAGCCTCCCCACTCGGAGCCCCCGCTTCTCTGTGCCTTAGTCTTTCTATTGGGAAAGCGGGGGTAGTAAGAATCCTGAACTAAATGTGGTAGCTCGGTGTACAGTAAATGCTATTTCAGTGTCTGCTGTTGCTATTAAAATGCTCAGAGCCTCAGCGCCCTCACTGTGAAATGGGGGTGCAGATAGTGTCTGTTACCAGAATGAAACCAGTTGACCTATGTGAGGGTTCTGCCATGGCACCAGGGACGCAGTTGGTCCTCCTTTCGAGCCATAGTCCCGAACTTATGATGGTTCCTCTCAAGATTTGGGGACCTTGTGAGAGTATGAGTATGAGTATGAGTGAAGCCAGGCAGCCATTCTGCGTCCCCCTTCCAGCTCAGCGTCCAATCAATTTCCCACGAAGCTCAGCACTTTATTACAAAACAGGCATTGCCTTGGGCAGCCCTGCCCAGCTGTGGGCGAAAGGAGGTGTTCTGGGCACATTTAAGGTGGGCCATGCTGAGCTGGAGTGCTAGGCATTTGGTACATTTTGACTTAGGATATTTCAATTCACAGTGAGTTTCCTGGGAAGGAAGTGGAGGAAAATCTGCGACCTTACCTCCTCTTAGCCTCTGACGCCTGATCTAAGGGACACCCTGCTCAGGGACTGTCCAGAGCCCCCCGCTGGTCCAGTCAGTCCAGCTGTCTTTCTGTTCCTAGCCTGCAAGGCAGCCTCGCTGCAGATGGTCCAGGCACTTCCAGGCACCATGAAACCAAACCCACCTCGTGCAGTCCAACTGCTGATGCGTGCTCCTGTCACTTGGGGCAGCGCCTGTCCCCTGGAGACAGCATGTCTGGGCCAGGGCCTCATTTCTCAGCCTGTGGGCTGTGGAGATGGCGCAGGTCTTTGTCATGGGTGTGTGTCCTGCCCACGTGGCCTTGGAGGGAAGTGGCAGCCTGTGTCCAGGTCGAGGGACGCTCAGGGCTCTGATGTGCGCAGCTCCTGTATGTCTTAGCTGAGCGGTGGGGCCTGTTAGCATTTTCTTACAGCGTAAGTGAAAATGTTTGGGGAGATAGCATGGACACTGTCTCTGTCATGGGGCCTGGATATGTGCCAGGCATGTGTGAGCGCTCACCAGACGGTTTGTGGAATCCTCCCAGTACCGTATGCGTCCTCCTTGGCCCCATTTCCCAGAGTGGGAAGTCGAGGGTTAGAGAGTTTGGGTCCCAGCTAGAAAGCGGAAGGGCTGGATTTGCCCCAGGCTGCTGGATCACAGAGACCGTGTTCGGAGCTGCCGATCTGTCCTGCCTCCTCTGCGTGTCCTGTTAGGGAGTCCAGGCTGGTCATTTCCACAGCAGGGCCCCACAGCTGTGGGGTAAGTTGCGAAGGCCGGGGGTTGTTGGCCTCTCGGAGGGTGTGGGCTTGAGCTCCAGGGGTGGACACCACCCTCTCCTCACCTTGTGTGGTATGAACAGTTTGAACATGCAGGTGTGCGGGAGCGTGAATGAAGCTCATGCCACAGGCTCCATGAGTACCGGGCGTTACCCAAAGGCAGCTGCTGAGCTGCAGGAAAAACACTGTGACCTCTGATCCCACGCCACTGGCTCACCGAGAAGGGAGACCGAGGATCAGAGCTTGGCCCATCTTCAAATCTCAGCTGCTCCACTTTTTAAGCCTGTGACCTCTGGTGAACTAGATCTCTACTCTGTGCCTCAGTCTCCTGCCCTGGGAAATGGGCCCATGACAGTTCCTGCTCCCGGATTCCTGTGGAGAGGCTGTGGGGAGACAGCACATTGCCAGCTCTAGTTACCATGGTAACTCTACTGCCTGGTCATTGTGCAGGTCCGACCTGGACCCAGGGTGGGAAGAGGCTGGGTCCCAGGGTGAGCGGGTGGGTGGTGAGACGCAGCAGACGGGCTCACGCTGACCTGGACCCGTGACCCTCCACCCTGCAGGGCCGGGGAGTGCAGTGCTGCTGAAGGGGGTGTACTCGTGGGTTGGGTTTCTGAGAAATGCTGTGTCAGCTGTGCGCCCCACGGCCTGGCGAAGGGCTCTTTCTTAGGTGGGAGTGCCACACGCCCTCCTGGAGGCACTGCTCTGTCTTCTGCCCCTCCCTCACCCTGCTGCTTTTCCTGGTGAAGGCGTGCAACCCTTCTCACCGCAGAAAGTACTAGCACAGAATCCCAGATTCCTTCAGTGACTAGGAGAAGCCAGCTATCGTTCCAGGTGCTGCAGTTGAGCCGTGAACGGAACGGCCCCCACCCCCGTGCAGCCCATGCAGAGGGCTGAGGCGTTAGCAGACTGCTGCCCGGGACGAATCTAGCCAACTGCCTGTTTTGTAAATAAAGATTTATTGGAACACAGCCGTGCATGTTCATTTACACACCAGCCTGTGCTGTTGTGGTAACAGTGGTGAAGTTGAAAATGGGGACAGAGGCTCTCATGGCCTGTAAAACCCAAGAAATTTACTCTCTGAACCTTTGTGGAAAAGGTACTAAGCTCTGGTGTAGATTAACAGAGAGCTACTGTCTTATTTGTTTTTAATTCTAAGCTTTTATATTATGGTAGAAGTATGACTTTATAGATTTTTATTTACTTTTATCATCAGAGTCTATCAGAATGTAAATTTACAAATGCAAATACTAAATACAGTCAACAGCAGTAATAAGAAGCCTGCCATTTCACTACTATCCGTTGTTTGCCATGGGATCTTCCAGATGTTTTTCTTTGCTTATCCTCACATGAACTTGTTTATTTTTTATAAAACTAGTTTTACAAAACATATCACTTTTCTACCCTAATTTTTTTTACATTTGCTGGTATGTGACACACATCTTTCTGTGACAGTAAATACTCTTAGTGAATGTCATTTCCCTTGGTGCATCTATTCCAGTGTACGGCTTTTGTATTTCACAGCCCCTCTTTTATTAGGTATTTAGGTCGTTTCAAGTATTTTGCAACAAAAGCTAATCTTGCCAGGAGCGTCTGCTCTGTGCATCTTGGCAAGCGTGTCTAATGATTTCCTTGAGATAAGTTTCTGTAACTAAACGTGCCATGTCAACTAAACTTGGGCACTTCAGACCCAAGGAAGTGTGTTAGGACTTGTCCTGACAGGGTCCGCCAAGGTTCCAGTTAGTCTCATTCCCCCAACATGGCTGTCACAGAGCTGTCCCCTCAGGGCCTGGGCTGGGGCCTTCATCATGGAGCTGGGAGACATGGGCCAGAAATGTCTACCCACCACTTGCCTGGAGGCTTGTTCAACTAGCCCAAGCAAGTGGCTTTGAAAGCTGCCAAACTCTTGAGGTTTTGCGAAGCATTTTTCTGTACATTTCCTCATCAGAGTTTCCTGAAGCATCATGGGAAGGAGGGGAAGGTTGCCAGGGGCGGGAAGGGCCACCAGGGAAGAGCTGAGGTTGGGTCTCACTGCTCCTGGCCCTGGGCCCCATGCACCCTAAGAACCAAGAGCCGTGAGGCTGTCCCAGGCCTGGGCCTCCGTTGCCCCTGAGGGTCCTCTGAGGTCTAAATTCCAGGCTGTCTTGACCTCCTTTGACGACTGACGACACTTGGCACATTGGGTGGAGGAGGGGAGGGCCAATGAGGACCCCGCTTTTCTGCCCACCTTCTCATTTGTCATGCACGTACTCGGGCCACCTTGTAACTCTCCACCTGCCTGTGGTCAGTAAGCTTTTAGGTTGAAACTGGATTCCAAAACTGAAGTGGAAGAACTTTCAGTTAAGCAAATTTTAAGTCATATTTTCAGAAAGTTTTTAGAAGTTTCGGGCTCGTTTTAGTGTTTGACCTTGAAGCCCTGTGTTCTGAGAGTTAAGTATAAGAGTCACTGCTTTGAAGTCCTGCCAGGGCCAGTAGGGTAGTGATGCATGGGTCAGACTTGTACTGCGCACAGAGTTAGCAGGATACCCCCTGGAGAAGGAGCTAGCAATAGCTTATATAGCTGGGCATGGTGCTGATGCCTGTAATCCCAGCACTTGGGAGGCTGAGGCAGAAAGGTTCCCATGAGTTCAAGGCCAGACTGGAATATACATTGAGTTCAGGGCCAGCCTGAACTACACAGAGAGACCTTGTCTCAGACGAGACAAAATGAAACCAAACAAACAAAACAGCAGCTACAACAAAACCCCTCTGTGCTTAACTCTTGTAGGAGGCTAATCCCCTGAGGTAACCTTGACTCTACTTGGCAGTTTTTTTTTTTTTTTTTTTTTTTTAGGTTTTTTGAGACAGGGTCTCGCTTTGTGGTTCAGGCTGGCCCTGAGCTCAGCCTCCAACTCACATCACAGCAATCCTCCTGCCTCTGCCTCCTTAGTGCTGGGATTACAGGCGTGAGCCACCACGCCTGGCACTATGGTACGTGGTACTGGTTGCTGCTGGGTGTGAGTCTCCACACCCAGTATTGTTATATGGTTACCGGGGAATCGAACCCGGGTCCTTGCGCTTGCAAGACAGGCGCTGGAACCACTGAGCTAACTCCCCGGCCCTCTACTTGGCAGTTTTGAGGTTGTGTTATAAAATCATGACTTCGGGGACATCCACTGTAAGGATTAATATCTGCTTGGATTTTTGAGGCACACAGGGATTAAAGGACTTGCCCAGTGTCTTAGGTACCACGAAGCAGCTACTAGACTCAGATCCAGGGATTCTGGCTTTGCAAGGGCAGAGTGAGGGGAAGTTGGTCAGTCACTCACCATGCCAGGAGCAGTTGTAAGCAGTGCCATGCACTAGGAGGTTCTGCGGGACTAGAAATGCTGTTAGGGTGCTGTGGGAAGCTGATTTCTCCACATGGAATGTTCTGGAAGGAGTCTTAGAAGGTCTGAGGATCGGTACAGTGTGGCAGTGATATTGAGGAAGGTGTCAGGGGCGCTGTCCTCAGGTACTCTTGAGTCTGGCCTTGCACAGTGGAGGTGTCAGAGAGGCTGCACGCAGGGCCGGCCCACTTGTGATAACTGACAGGGCACTGATAGAGGGTCAGGACTGCCAGGGCAGCATAAGTAGCCTTGGGCTTCAAGGCTGTAGCCTGGGATCGAATTCTCCCTCTTTCTTGGTTGGGTCTTTGATTTGAGACACCAGTTCCCTTTACCTTTCTAAGCCTCTGTTCTGAGATGCAAAATGGAGGCTGTAGTGAGAGTTACCTCAGAGCACTGTGTCTGGACCACTGTCCAGCAAGGTGACCTCATGTCAGTGTTGCTGCCTGCATCCTGTCCCCAGCCCTGGACCATATGGGACATCTGCTGGGTGATAGGGATGTGGAGGCTTCAGGTGGGGTCCCCCAGCAGCACAGTAAGTCTGGGGCACACAGAGAGGGGTCAAGCTGCCCTGGGAGGGGGAGGATTGGGGACACCTGTGGGGCTCATATCTGGGACCCACTCATCCCAACTTGCCCATCAGAGTGTCCTAAGTCTTGCATCCCACCCTGTCCTCAGCGAAACTGCGAGGGCACTGAGTGTTTCCTAATGGCCTCTCCTGTCCCCTCCCTCGCAGGACCAGCTGAAGCAGTGCTTCTCCAGGCGCCCTGCCGAAGCCAAGGACACCGATACCCTTGTGCACGAAGCGGACGGCCACTATGGGACGTGGGCAGAGCAGCGCCAGAGTGCGGACAGGTAGGGCCTGCGTACGTATGTGGGGGTCCCTGCTGCCATCAGGCCAGAGCTGATGCAATTTCCATGTCACAGGAGCCTCTTCGTAGTCCTAAGAGGGAACCACTTGTGTTGTGAAATGGAAATTCACATGTATGTGTATATTATATATATGCTATCCAATGTAGGCGGGTCCATAGGGAGCGGTGCCTTTGAGGGAATGGGGTGCAACTGCCTCCTGGGCACTAGTTTCCTTTTGGAGTAACAGAAGTATCCTGGGAGCTGGGGGTGGCAGGGCACTGGGAGTCCCTCACTGTGGCTGTGGCATCATATATATCCACACTAAAAATCAGAGAAGGAATGAAAACTGCCCATAACCCCAGGACACCGATGTACTTCCGGGAGCGGTCTTTGTCATCTTCCGGACTTCCTAACGCGTGTGTGTGTGTGCGTGTGTGTGTGTGTGTTTACAAACACAGGAACAGAGCACACGGAAGGCCTCACAGGCTCTGCCTGCATTTGGAGATTTCACTGTGTGTGGCTGGGGGGGCCTTGTCAGCCTGACCGGAAGGCACATTGTGGCTGACGCTTGTGGAGCAGGACCTGGCTTCTGAACAGGCTGGTGCGAGTCCAGCCCCACCCGCACTGGGCGTGGGGCCCTGAGTAGATTAGTTGTTTCCCCCATTAGTTTCCTTCTCCACAGAAAGGGAGCGATGTTTGTAAATCAGCCAGGATTTACTGGGCATGCGTGTGCGGCACTGTGGGAAGAACTCATAGGGCATTCGCTGTTTGATCCTCTTACCCATTTTACAGCAGAGAAAACCACTCAGTGCATGGTTTGGTAGGGGGACTCGGGTGGCAGTGAGGACCTGACACTGGGAGCATTTGTGTACCTTACAGACTCCTGCCAGACATACTCTCCTCTCGAGCCGGATGAATGTGGCTGCCACATCTGGGCACCTGAGCAGGCCTGACTCCAGGCAAGCCTTGGAAGTCAGAGAAGCCAGGCTTCAGCTCTCCACATTCACCAGTCCTTTCACTTGGGGACTCAGTTTCCCTATTCTGCCCCTCTGCGGGAAATGAGGTTTAAGACAGGAGGGATCTCAGGAGGGACTAAGCGTATGTGGCTGACTGAACTTGAACCTAGGTCTCCCCCCACAGCCCCTCAATATCAGGAGTAGCCACGCCCCTTGGCAGCCTCTTAAACTTGTGTTGGGTTGTTGGGATGGGAATGGATAAGAAAAACAGGGAAAGGGAAGACTATAAAACCTCTTTGCCCCTTCCTAACCTGTGAGATCTGTGTTTAGTCAGCGAGCTTGAATTTACCTGCAGCACCCTTACTAGAGCTCTAGACCAAGGGTTGAGACTGAGCCCCAGTGACCCCAGGACGCAACTCCCAGCCTTTAATGAGGACCAGGGCCGCCCCCTGCTGTCTCCAGGCGGTTCTGCACCTCCCGACCCTCGGTGAAAGCCTGCACCAAACCTTGGGTTGTGCTGCCCTCTGCTGTCCATTGATGGTAGTTCCCTCAGCTTCTGTGGGTTTGCTCATTTGCACCCCATCTCCTCTACAACCTCCCTTTTCCAAGTAGGAAAATCAGCTTAGAGCTGGCAAAAGTCTCGAAACATCCCTGGACACTATACCAGGGTGCACCTTGCAGGTACCTCGGGTTAGGCCCACCTATGGGGAGCCCACGTGCCTTTCCTCAGGGCAAGGTTCCCTGTGCCTTAGAGGCCTGACTGAGCTCTCCACTTGTGTGCTGAGAAGGAAGCTCCAATGGCTTCACTTATCGGTTTTTTTTCCCTTGTGTGGTTCTGCTTACCCAACTGCACCCCAGTATACTTTCACGGCAAGAGGTTTGAGAGGTAGCAGAAGGCCCGTGACACAGGTCCCGGAGCAGACAGCCTGGCTCCCTCCCAGTTCTGCCCCTTTGGCCCCTCAGGGTCGCATCTCTATGCCTCAGTTTCCTCATCTCTAGTAAGGTCTGTATTTCATTTTGTGAGTTATTCCCACCTTGTCGTTCTGTCAGGGGAACAGGGTTTTGAATAACCCCATGGACTCCTAGGACTGGGGAGCAGATTAAATGATGGAGTATTTAGCACAACACGGGCACATAGTAGGTGCTCAGTAAATCTTGTCTAATTGGGTGAGTGGGACAGTGCAGGGAACAGCCAGGCTTTACTTCTTAAGAGAAGTTCCTCGTCCACAGCAGGCCTCTGTGGATAGTGATTTGTCCTGCCTCAGCCCCGGCCAACAGAAGTACAACATGTGCTGCACTCAAGGGACACAGATGCGATTTAAAATGCCCAGTCTAAAGAGCATAAAAGAAATGAGCAAAATGAACTGATTTGAAACCTCGCAAGTTTTTTTTTTAGTTTTTTTGAGACAAGGTCTCACTTTTGTGGTTCAGGCTGGCACTGAGCTCAGCCTCAAACTCACATCACAGTGATCCTCCTGCCTCTGCCTCCTGAGTGCTGGGATTATAGGCATGAGCCACCGCGCCCGGCACTGTGGTATGTGGTACTGGTTGCTTCTGAGTGTGAGTCCGCACACGCAGTATTGTATGTGGTTACTGGGGAATTGAACCCGGATCCTTGCGCTTGCAAGACAGGTGCCGGAACCACTGAGCTAAATCCCTGGCCCTTTTTTTTTTTTTTTTTTGAGAAAGAGTCTCGCTTTGTAGTTCAGGCTAGCCCTGAGCTCAGCCTCAAACTCACAGCAATCCTCCCCTCTGCCTCCTGAGTGATGAGATTACAGGCGTGAGCCACCACATCCGGTACTATGATGTGGGTTCTGATTGCTTGTAGGTGTGAGTCTCCACACCTGGCATTGTTATATGTGGTTACTGGGATTGAACCCTGGCCCTTGCAAGGCAGACGCTGGAACTGCTGAGCTAAATCCCTGGCCCAAACTTCACAAGTTTTAAATCAAATGAATTTGATGAAAAGCAGCAGAACCCAAAAACTCTCATGTAACTGACATAAAGAAGCATCAGCCGTGTCTCATCCAGAGTGTTGAAAGTCCCCCGGGGGACTTTGTGCTCACTGCCTCTGGGCCTGTCCACCCCTGCAGCTCCCTCCCTTCCCTTTCTTGCAGCCTGGCCCTCGAGTCTCCCTCTCCCGACAGCAGCACCCCATCTGTGCGGAAACAGCCCCCCGGAAGCCGCCTGTCATCCCTGTCCTCCCAGACGGAGCCCACCTCGGCGGGAGACCAGCAGAGCGCCAGTGTGGACCACTCCAGCTCTGAGCTGGACTCCACGGATGGGGCAGAGGCGCCGCCCCGCCAGGACACCTGCCCCGCCCAGGGGACAGACGACTTCTCCTTCATCCATGTGAGTCTCACTGGGATGGCTGGGAAGCAGTCATTCACGTACTATTAAAAATGGTACGAGGGGCCAGGGATTTAACTCGGTGGTTCCGGCTCCTGCCTTGCAAGCACAAGGACCCAGGATTAGATCCCTGGTAACACATACAACAATGCCTGGTGTGGAGACTCACGCCCAGCAGCAATCAGCACCACATACCACATGCTGGGCGTGATGGCTCACACCTGTAATCCCAGCACTCGGGAGGCAGAGGCAGGAGGATTGCTGTGAGTTTGAGGGCCAGCCTGAACTACAAAGTGAGATCCTGTCTCAAAAAAGAAAAAAAAAAAGGTACTGAGGATTAAACCACGGCCTCTGTACACTGAGTTACACCCCCAGCCCTTTTTACTTTCTAAGACAGGTCTCCAAAGGTTACCCAGGTTGGCCTTGAACTTACAATCCTCTTGCCGCAACCTGGGAGTAGCTCCACTTCCAGCATGTGCGCCCACCCCAATCAGTCAGTACTCCCTAAGAGAATTTTAATGTCTCCCGATGGCCTACCTTTCAAAGATTGGCTCTTAGGTCTCCAGGTTCATAGTGCCGCCGTTAGATGTGACCTTTTTATGCACGTAGCCCGGGCTAGCTGTCTTCCAGCTATGTGTCTGGGGCAAGTGTCTACCTCTCGGGGCCTGAGCTTCCTCGAGGGCCATCATGTGAGTTCTGATTAAAGCCAACCAAACCCTCCCCTGCCAGGTAGGCAGGAAGTCCACTTCCAGCCTCGGAGGTCAGCCTGAGGTTTCTCTCCCAGGCGTGCAGAGCCTGCTGGATGTCTTGGGCATTGTCCTGGGCCTTGGTCCATAGCACGCCACCCATTGGGGGCAGGGAAGCCCCTCAGATGTGGGCACCCTTTGTGGGGTTCCCTAGGTCTGAGCTTTTCCCGTCCCAGAATGCCAGCTGCCCGTGTCCTGCCTAGACCGAGTGCCACCTTCCTACTCTTATCCTGCACGTAGGCACCAGGCCTTGAGACTCAGGATCGGGTGTCTTCTCCTCCCTGCCTGCCCGCCTGTCCTCCTGTGTATCTAGATGGCCCCTCTATCCAGGGACCAGAGCTACACAGATGCCCTTTTCCCCCCACAAGGGCTTCCTCTTGGACTATACATAGATCCACCCTCTACCTCATGGCCAGGGTCTCTCTGGGGACTAACAGATGACGCAGAGACAGAGGGAAGCAGTGTTAGCCTCCAGCCACTGTTGCTGCCTCTCTTGGTGCTGTAAGGGGTAAGTTAGATGACATACTCAGTCATTCAGTCGACATGTGTTGAGATCTCCAGGATGCTCTGACTCACTCAGGGCCTTGTATGACGTCACCACGCCCTAGCATATCTCACTGGACATTACCTCCAGAACACTAGGCCTGTTCCTTTCCACGTCCATTATAAGCAACAGCCATCAGTGTCACACTGCATTGGGACACGTGGGTGGTGTGACACCATGGATGTGGAGCAACCTCCCTGTCCTGCCCAACCCCTCCCCTCCCGCAGTCTACGGAACCAGCCCTGAACCGATAATGGTGATGTGCGCCTGTAACCCCAGCACTCCGAGAGGCTGAGGCAGGAGGATCAAGTTCAAACCCAGACCGAGCATCTTAGTGATTTAGCAACCCTGTGTCTCAAAAGAAAAAAAATTTAAAAGTCTGGGAATGTAGTTCAGTGTAAAAGCCCATCCCCAGTCTGGCAAAAATTAACTAATAAAAGCAAATGTAAAACTCTGGGCCCCATGTCAACTAAATAACCTCTCTCCACTCAAATGAAGCTGCGTACACTCCCAGAGGTAGTGCCTTTGATTGATGGTCCTCTTCTTTTTTTTTTCCATTCTTCTTTGTGGCCAATGAAGCAAACCTCGGTCCTGGACTCTAGTGCTCTTAAGACCCGGGTGCAGCTCAGCAAGCGAAGCCGCCGCCGCGCTCCTATCTCCCACTCCCTCCGGCGCAGTCGATTGAGCGAGTCTGAGAGCCGGTCCCCTCTGGAGGAGGAGCCCAGTAGCACATGGATGTTCAAAGACTCAACAGGTTTGTACGCCTGTCTGTCTGTGCCTTCTGTCCTACCCAGATCTCCCTCGCCCCAACCCCCAGAGCAGCAGAGGGGTTTGCACAGATTCTGGAAAGAAACTTCCCAACTTTGCAGGCTCCTAAGCCTTGGGAAACGATTTCTTAAGAAACTGATTTTGGTTTTGTGGAGCTTCTCACTCTGTTAAAAAATGTTTTGAGAGGTGATCATCTGGGCTCTGTGTGTTACAAGGGGTGGAGACACAGTAAGGTTTTGCCATTTCTGCTTTTTCCTTACGAAATTCATCCTGATACAGTTTTTAGGTTTGCTTGCAGACCCAAAGGAGTCCCTAGACTCTTGGGTTAAAAGTCAGGCTACTATTACCCATCTTTTGGTTTTCTGTTGAATTAGTAAAGGCTATTCCTGTTCATCTGAGGACTGCTGCGCTATATTCGGAGTCAGCCTGAGCTGCGGCTTGTGGCAGCTAAGAATGTATGGAGGTAAAAGCTTTCTAAGTAGGGGCCTCTCCTTCTTTCACACTAGGAATTGGGGACATTTGCCACAGAGACAAGATGGGACCAGCTTGCCCCTTGGTCCTTTGTTTAGGAGTTACCTTTGTCTTTTGAATGGAGAGCTGCGAAAGATTTTTGAGAGGAAACAAAGTTGCTTCTTGCAACTTTGGGACTCTGGTGCCTAACCTGCTTCCCTGCAGATACAACATTTCTTTGTTGAGGGTGGGGAAATGAGGATCGAACCCGGGACCTTTGCACTAAGCTATCTCTCCAGCCCTTTTTAACTTTGTAAATTTCATCTAGCTAATTGTCCTGGTTAAGCTCAAACTGGGCTGTTCCTACCTCCCTCAGAGGAGTCACAGAGTTCCGGGATTAGAGGTGCCAACCACCACACTCAGCTCAGTCTTTTTTTTTTCGGTTTTTTGAGACAGGGTCTCACTTTGTAGTTCAGGCTGACCCTGAGCTCAGCCTCAAACTCACATCACAGCAATCCTCCTGCCTGCCTCCCGAGTGCTGGTATTACAGGCGTGAGCCACCATGCCCAGCACTGTGGTATGTGGTACTGGTTGCTGCTGGGCGTGAGTCTCCACACCCAGTATTGTATGTGGTTACCGGGATCGAACTCGGGTCCTGCACTTGCAAGACAGGCGCCGGAACCACTGAGCTAAATCCCCGGCCCTCAGCTCAATCTTTACCACCCCCCACGCCAAAGGCTATTGTAGGTGTTTTGAATTCATCTAAGACTTGCCCTGGGCAAACAAAACGATGTCAGGCAAGGTTCTGCAGTTTGTAAAGTCCTTTGCTTTACCAAATGCTAGGAAGACTATTCTCCCTCTTCCATTCCATTTCTGTCTTAAAGAAAATGCTTATTAGATGCTTGGCTTGAGTGAGATTTCTCCCTGTCCATTTTCTTAGCCAAGCCACAAGGGGTGATCAAAAATATGGTGAATGTCTCTATTTAAATATTTAATACACTAGCAGATACATTGCCATTAATTCCCCTCAGGATACCCATCCCTTACAACACATTTATCCCATTGTCATTGCAACTTTCTGGAAGTCTTTTTCGTGAGCGTCTTAATGAGGTGCAGTAAAAAACATGGTGAGGGCTGAGGATTTAACTCAGTGTTCCGGCGCCTGTCTTGCAAATGCAAGGACCTGGGCTCGATTCCTGGTTAACCATATACAGTACTGGGTGTGGAGACTCACACCCAGCAGCAGTCAGTACCAAATACCACAGTGCTGGGCGTGGTGGCTCACGCCTGTAATCTCAGCACTCGGGAGGCAGAGGCAGGAGGATTGTGATGTGAGTTGGAGGCTGAGCTCAGGGCCAGCCTGAACCACAAAGCGAGACCCTGTCTCAAAAAACCTAAAAAAAAACAAACCTAAAAGAGGCCTCTCAGAACTGCTTCAGGAAGTGGCCAGGACGAATTGAGAGAATTCATCACGTCAGTGTTATTATGATAAATGTCAAAAACAAGACAAAACAATGTAAACAGTTGTAAACAGTCATGGTGCTTTTGACCACACCTCCTATGCCAGGTTTTGTGGAACACACAAGAACTGCACTGGGGACAGAAATGGAGAGATCGCCTAATGTGGCCCTGGCGCCAGCACTGTGGCTTCCTTCAGACTCGAGGAACCCCCAGGCTCCAAGGAGATGGGGGCTGGGCCTTCCATGTTTGCTGAGTTTGTATTTAGTCCAGGCTCCAAGGACGAGGCCTTGCTGAGTTTGTTTCACCCACACCTCCTGCTTCCACCAGTGCCCAGGCCTCTTGGGGGCCCAAAACTCCTCATCCTCTGTTCCTGGAGGGGAAGGGGGAAGGGCAGGCAGAGGCCCCGAAGTCCATTGTCCAGGCGGCATTTGAGGCTCTTCCTCCTGTCTGTCCTGGGAGGGCCAGCCCTGGGTACATTTCTGTCTGCTTTCCTATGCCCACACAGGATTTCCTTCTGTTGCCCTGACTTGGCATGAACTGGGCCCAGGAGGTGGGTCTGTCTTCATATGCCCTGCTCTGCCTTGTTTCCTGTCTCCTGGTAGAAGAGGGCATGCAAGCGGGCACCTGGGCTCATGCTCTCCTGCAAAGGAGCCTGGTAACGGCATTCCTGCAGCTGTGGGAGGGGCAGTGAGATGCCTACTGTGTGAAAGGGTGTGGCACAGGGGCTCTAGGGACAGCAGCCACTGAGACTTCAGTGCTCTTTTCTTTGCAACAGAAGAGAAATCGCCCAGGAAGGAAGAGTCTGATGAGGAGGAGACGCCTTCAAGGACAGAGAGGACTCCGGTCAGACAGCCTCAGAGAATGCCTGTGTTTCCAGGCGTAGACCCAGCAGTCCTGAAGGTACCAGCGCCCCCTTGTGGTGGGTGTGTCCCATCTCCCTCTTGTCCCCCCATCTAGCCATCCATCCAGCCATCTATCATTATTTAACCTCTTTCCCTCAGTTTTGAAATAGTTTAAGACCCAGAGGAAGTTATAGCAATAGAAAAGAAAGTTCCTATGTACCTTTGACTTCCCCCAGGGATTGTATCTCTCATGACCGTGCCACACTGTCACAACCAGGTAAGTGGGCTCTGGTTATTAGCAATGCTAGTATTAGTCCTTTGGATTCCGCCAGTGGCCCATTGTTGCTTTGTCTGCATTTTCTGTTTTTTGTTTTTGTTTTTTTTTTCAGACAGGGTCTTGCTTTTGTAGTTCAGGCTGGCCTTGAGCTCAGCCTCAAACTCACAGCAGTCCTCCTGCCTCTGCCTCCCAAGTGCTGGGATTACAGGCATGAGCCACCATGCCCAGCCCTGTGGTATGTAGTTCTGATTGCTGGTGGGCGTGAGTCTCTACGCCCAGCATTGTTGTATATGGTTACCAGGGATCGAACCCGGGTCCTTACACTTGCAAGGCAGGCGCCAGAACCACTGAGCTAAATCCTCAGCCTCATTTTCTGTTTTTCTGCAGCTGCATACTTGCTGCTGTGTTTAGCCTCATAGTTCAGCCTCAATTTCCTCATCTGTAAAATAGGTAAATGATGTATTTTAGGTTATCAGGCCCAATATTTGGACTCCTGGGAAACAGGAATAAGCAAATGTCACCTCCTGAAGCCCCTGTGGAATGAATCCACAGGGTGTGGTCCCTGCAGTGCTGGGGACAGGAAGTGCCAGCTGTGGGCCCACACGAGAGGGATTCTGGCTGGACTGTGGGATCCCAAGGAAGGGCTGGGCCACCTCCATCCCTGACCCCGCTCCTCCAGCGTCTCAAGTCATCCTCGGATGAGACGCTGCTTAAACAGGTCAGGGTGAGGCCTGTCCACTCCCAGTTCTGCACAAGGCAGTTCTTTGCTCTTGTTCTGTGATGAGCAAATCAGGGGAAGTCCCCTGGACTGCAGCGGGATGTCCCTACCCTGGGTATTCCACGCAGGCCACAGAAACCTCCCGATAGTGGGCCATGAGCACATTCCTCCTCTGGTTAACAGAAGTTTCCCTTCCACATCTTCGTTTGGAAGAATACAAAGCCAGGCTTTGCCTTTGTGACTGATTTTAGAAGTCCTCAGGTCAGGCCTGCCCTCTGCCGGAGCCTGCTGCCTACAAAGCAAGCTTGAGTCGAAGGTCCAGGATTAAGGAAAAATCACAATAATAAAAAATAAAGAGAGACAAAACATGGGGTCAGGAGGACCACGGCAAATGACAGGCTGAGGCTGAGGCACCAGGTTTATTCTCAGCGCTCCTTTAATAGTACTCTTACAGCAGTGACTACAGTCAGGTAAAAAGCTTGATGTCAGTCTGCTTAATGTCTCCCACCTTTTGTTGCCCACCTTTTGGTCTTAACTGCTTCTTGTTTTGGGTCAGTATTCAGCAAAAGGTAAACCATCTGCTGTAACCAGAACTTGTTGCTGATGTGTTATCATTACAATGGAGGTTACAAATCAGCTTTGCATATCGCTCTCCACACTATCTCAGGGAAATGTAAAGAGAAACTCGGCCCGTAACCCTTAGGGAAGAGAGGGGGGAAAAGTCAGTGTAGGGCTTAAAGTAGGCATCCTGGCGCCAGCGTATCTCTGCCAAAAAACCCAGGGCTGTAAGGAGTGCCCTTACACTGAAGCTGCTTCCCACAGCCCTTCAGTGTATGTGCTAAGCCAGGGGTTTTATAGCTGCACTTTTTCAAAGGATTGGAACAAACAGTTTTACTAGGTGACCTACCGGAGGTGCAGGACAAACCCCAAGGACACAGACAGACCCCTGGGTCCCTGGGTGTGGCATTAGCTCCGTGGCTAAAGTCTGGGGTACCCCTCGCCCCGCCTCACCCTCAGTGCCCTGTGTGCCCTGTGATTGTGTGAATACCAGTTAGCGGAAATCCTTGTGTGACCGGGAGCTTCAGGCGTTTGCTCTGTGATGTGGGGTGGCAGGGCTGCACACAGGCCTGTGTTGTGGTCGTTTGCCCAGCGCCCAGCATCCTGGGATGCTCATGGCAGCTGCCGTCGTCTTGGAGACAGATGCTACCCGCGGCTCTGCTCACACGTCTCGTGTGCCTTCCAAAATGGTGACATTTGCCCCCTACTTGCCCACAGGAAACTAGTGGGTATTCGGGAAGTGTAGATGCTCCACTGTGGGTGGAGCTGCTGCCCCGTGGGGTGCTCGGCGAGGTGGAGCAGGCCATAGTGAGAGTACACAGTGATGGGGTCTGAGCCTGGCCCATCTCTCCTCAGCCCCGGCTCAGCCTCCATGGGCCCTTTGCTTTCTGAGGGCTTCCACGGCCGGCCCAGTTGTTGGAGAGCCCTTCCCAGACATGGCGCCATTACGTCTTGCTTCTCTTCTCTTAGGCTCAGCTGCACAAGAGGCCAGAGGTGGACAGTCCCGGTGAGACCGCAGGCCGTGTCCCGCAGCCCAAGACCCCGAAGTCCACATTCCAGCCTGCGGTGCTGGGCAGTCGAGTACTTCCTTCCAGCGCAGAGAAGGATGAGAGGTGAGGGGTGCAGGGACAGACTCGGGAGTCCTGGGAAGCATAATCCAAGGGCACAGCCATGGGGAAGGATATATACTGGGCTCTGGCCAGCGGCCCTTTGTGGAGCAGCTATCCTGGGTGCAGCCTGCTTGATGCAGAGATGACAGCGCAGCTCCTGTCCCATCGGCCTCTCAGCTGGGGATAGAGCTCATGGGCACAGGGTCTAAAGTTACGGAGCCTAGGTTGGAGTCCAGCCATGTAAAGTCACTAGACAGCACGAGCCTCAATTTCCTTATCTGAGAAATGGGTTTTCTAGCTGCCAGGACCTGAGTGGCTGCAAGGATACAGCAGCGGGGCCTAGGGACCTGGTATGTGTATGCTCAATAGTGACATTCTTATATCGAGTGCTGTCGGCATGTAAAATTAAGAATTAATTGATGCAAGAATTGTGATATAAATACCAAGTTGGAATAGAATGGGCAAACTATAGCCTGTACGCTGGATCCAACCCACTGTCTGGATTTTCCAATAAATTTTTATTGGCACACAGCCACACCCACTCACAGCAGCGTTGTCTATGGCTGCTTTTGTGTTTTAACTGCAGGGACATCCTTAGCCCACAGTCAGAAATAGTTACTGACCAGTCCTTTGTGTGATCTCGTGAGGGAGGGGGTCACCTCACACCGTGTGAGCTGATGGAGTACTTATGCTGAGCTAGATGTTGAGACAGGTCTCAGCAGTGTGACGAGGTGCCAGCAAGGGCCATGACACAGAGACCTGGAGGCTGGTGTCCCAGGAGCTGCCTATGGTGCGTGTCACTGCAGCATGGAGTGGGCATTGGAGAGGGGAGGGCAGGGTCAGAGACAGGGACAGCTGCCATGTACCCCTGTCCTAGGGACACCAGGCACTACAGGAGCCCTGTGACCTGTGACTCAGGCCCCTCTGGAGTCCGGGTTTGCACTTCTACCACCAGGCGAGGTGTGGCTAGTCTGGGGTACACCTGGTGTCCTTGAGCTGTCTTCCAAGGCTGGTGGGTGGAACCGCTCATGATGTCACCAAGTCACATGAGCCTTTTCTCTGAGCTGCCCCTAACCAGGTCAGCAACTACTTGTTCTCTGTGGTGACAGGCCAGGAGCTTCTGAGACCTGGGAACATTAAGTACGCAGGGTGTGTGTGTGCGCGCGCGCGCGCGCGCGTGCGCGCATGCGCTAAGGGATGGTTGTGAAGAATCAGCTCGTGGTTATGGAGGCAGCGGACAGGTCCAGCATGTGTACAGAAGAGGCCGGCAGGCTGGAGACCAGGTTCCAGTCTTGTCTTCTTTCTGAGAAGTCAAACTTTTACTGGTGATGCCTTCAGCTGATTGGATGAGGCCCACTGAGTGTAGAGGTTCACTGCTCTGCTCAGGGTCTACTGATTTACATGTCAATTTCATCCCCCATGAAAGAACCCTTCACAGAAACAGCTAAAATAATGTCCGAGCAAATTCTGGGTACCGTAAGTCTGGTCAAGGTGACGTATAAAATCGAGAAAGTTTTATACACGGATAGAGAGATGGAGGGACGGGTGGATGGATGATGGATAAATGGGTGTGCCGAATAATTTTATGTAAGATAAGCTTTTGCAGATTACTTCACAGAATGGATATACCAGAACTTACTTATTTCTGTCCATCGATGGACGTTTTGATGAATGTCTGCTTCTTGCTTATCAACTGAGTGAATATGCCGTCTCACCAGCACGAGTGCCTTGGCACAGTGGGTGGACCCAGGTCCCGTGCAGTCTTGCCTACGGGAGCCACGTGAGGCCCACACTGACTCCCTGGCCTTGTGGTTTCAGGTCAGAAGAACCGTCTCCCCAGTGGCTGAGGGAGCTGAAGTCCAAGAAGAGGCAGAGCCTGTATGAGAATCACGCGTGAAAGGTAGGCAGGACCCTGGGTCCTGGGCACAGAGCTCGGATGGGCAGAGGTGCAGAGTTGGGGTATGGTGCCACGGAGAGAGCAGGCAATGCCGAAGGGCCACGTGGGGGGTGGAGTTGTGTTTGGGGATGGTGGTGACCTCTTTCTGAGGGGATGCAGCCAAGTGGTCCCACTGGAGCTCTGCAGAGGGCCTGGGTGGAGGCTCAGACGCCCAGGGCTCTGATCTCGTGCCCTTGGCCTGCCCTTTCTGCTCCCTTCGAGACCTCTTTATAAAATGAAAGGGTGGGGACATCAGTCATTAGTGTAACCTGAACTGTTTCCGGTTTCTATGTGGGGAATATATCATGTGCCAACTAATTATAATTGATTAAAAAAATACATGCAGTCATCCCTCAGTATCCTCAGGAGAATGTTTCCAGAAGACCCCAAATCCAGGGCTGCTTAAGTCTCTTCTATGAAATGGTGTAGTCTTTGTGTAAAACCTACATATATACTCCCAGACACGTTAAACCACTGCTAGTGTAATTACAATATCTCATACAGTGTAAATGCTATGGAAATTGTCATTGTGTTGTATTATTTAGAGACTAATAACAAGACAAAAAAGTGTATACATTCAATACACGTGTACTTTCTCCCCCCACATATTTTCAGTTTGGCTTTAGTTGAGTCCACAGACGGGGAACACACAGGCAAGGAAGGCTGACCTTCTTAAAAAAACAACAACAACAACAACAACAACAAACAATTGTATATACCCTAGTTTGAATCTCAGTTGACTGACCATTGTGAACTTCAGTTTCCACACTCAAAAATGGGTCAGCAGTACCCACATCTGTGAGGGGCCCTCAGGGCTCACTGAGCGCACACCGGAAGTGCTGGACTAGGCACTTCCTGTACACGTTTCACTTAGGAGTGCGTGAGGCAAAGGCAAAGTCAGCCTTGATTTGATTGGCAGAAGTGACCCACAGCCCTGAAGTCCCAAATGCTCTGAAAACATGCTTTTTTTTTTTTTTTAAATTGCTCATTCAGTGGCAAAACCTGGTCTAAATGGGGACAATGCTGTGATGCTGTTTGTAACTCTTCCCATATTGATTTAAAATGTGGTGAATATTTAAAATTTTTAAAAAAAAATTATTACAGCAAACTCCTCTCCCCCATTCTCTCTTTGACATCAAACACTTATCGTTTCATTCTTGCCATTTTCGAAAACACTTCTGGAAACATCCTCTTCCGTGAGTGTCTTTAGTTGCACGATGATAGGTGCCTCAGTCCTGAATTGAATCAAAGTGTTTGTCTTTCGTGATTATTTTGAACTTAGGGGAAGAGCGAGAAGTCACTGTGCCGCATCCAGTGACTGTTAGCAGATTTGATAGGTGAGGACACGCTGTAAAGTTCTCATGAGCCAACCTTCGTGTTGGAAGGCCATTTTCAGGAGCAGCATTCACTGTACTTTTGATTGTGCCTTGTGAAGACCCTTGCGAAAGAGGACTTTTGGAACCGCTACAGAAAATGGCAAGAATGGTGGGATGAGTGTGTTGGAAGCAAGGGGAAGTGTTTGGAGAGGGAGTAGTGTCAAGGTGGCTTTTATTGTAATAAATTAAAAAATTTAAATACTCTTTTGATCACCTTATTTGCTTATCTGTGATTTTTGCTGTGCAAGGGATAAACTCTAGGGATTGTCCATGTTAGGCAGGTGCCATACAACTCTTCTCCATGCCCGCCTTATTTGTCCACCTGGATAAATACTCATAATATATCCTCGACTATGGGAATACCATATTGTATATGCTGCATGGTACGTATGTGCATGGATAGACAGCCATGTTTGAGTATTTTATGTGCATATTCATTTCAAAACTTATTTATGTGTATACTCATCTTAAAATTTTCTCAGTAAATATGTGCTGCAGGAGTTGTTCGAAAGGATCAGGGCCTGTGTTTATTTGTGAGAGTTGCTGTCTCTGGAGGCTTCTAGTAATCTTTTCATTTTAAAGTCTAATTTTGTTTTTCATTAGCACATAGTAGTTGCACATAAAAATGAGTGCATTATACACATACAGTTACACTCATATAAGCTGTGTAGTAATGGTTTAGTCTGGATAATTAGCAAATTCACCCCTTCAGACGTCACTTGTTTAGGGTAAGAACGTTCCAAACCCTCTTTTCTACTTATTTTTAAATACATTATTATCAGCAATCCGTGTGAGGGAACTGAGGCTCAGAATGATCCTTAATATCCAAGTCGCGCCAGTGGACCAGCCGCCTGCCACCTGCCTCACCTCACCCCATTCCTACCTGCCAAAACTCTTTCCGGGCCTGAGGTTATAAAGGCTGCTCCCCTGGGGACCACCTTGAAATGGTTATTGATTTATTTGGTGTTCGGCAGAGCTCAGGAAGGAAGCCAGTCCCTGGCTCACCCTGGGTGTATCCTCCAGCACCGCACCGCACCGCACCACTGGCCCCAAGAAGGGTTTAGCAGGCCCAGGGAGGACGGTAGGTGGGACCGAACATTCCCCTGTCGATACCAGCACTGTCCTTTTCCTCTCCAGGGGTGGACAGCACCACATCTCATCAACAGAAGCCTTAACCATCAGCCCGTCACGAGCCACAGAGAGGCCAAGCTGTCGCCCTCCCTCCTGCACTGTGTCACGTGCCTGGGCCCCCCTGGGCCAGATCCCACTCTCCAGAGTCCGGATCCCACAGGAAGGCCTCCCCTCCATAAGGACCAGCTCCACTCCAAGACCACACTCTAGCAAGGGAAAAACCATACTGCCCCGAAAAGCCCCTGCTGGGAGTTTTGCTTTTTACGTTGGAGTTGCATTTGTATCCTCTTCCGACACCTTCTCCATCTCCAGGAACATCAGTGCAAGTCTGGATTCTCTGCCACTGTTCCGAAAAACACCAGAACTGGGAGATGGACTCGGCTTCTCACCAAGAAAGTCACACTGTTCACTTGCTACTGTCGTCTTGGTCTAAGGCATTAATGTGGGCATGGGAGCTTTGATTGTTTTGAAAGATTCCTGTTTCTTTGTGATGTGTCAGCTTTTCTGATTTTTTTAAACATAGCCTCCGTGATTCTTTTAAGTATATTTCTCTCTCCAGTTGGGCTGTGTGCATTGCTAACCTCTTTTTGTTTGCTTTCGATGGTGATAAAGCAATACTTAGCCAATTTCCTTTGAAACTGATATGTATATGTATTTTTACAGTAAAGGACAGGTGTGTGTATGGTTGTGTTTTGAAGTATCCAACCTCAGGTTACCTTAACTCTAGTCACGCTTTTTACGACTGGGAACTGTCCCCCTGTGTCTAGTCTCTTCCTTTCTTTCCCTTTGGAGCTCTGATTTCTTTGGGGTGGCCTTTGTCCCTTGGCCTTGCGGGTTCCCAAGCATAGCTCAAATGGTACTACCTTTGTCAAACTCTAGACCTGCCCTGGGCGTCTTTTTCTCTGGGGTCCCTTGACCAAAGTCCGCATGGCTGGAGTAGAGGAGCCCTTCTAAGTCAGCCCTCAGAGCAGACATTTGAGTCAGGGCACCTTGTGATTTTTGTTTTCTGTCACTGTGACCCACCTCCCCCAGCTTCACCTAACCACAGCTCTTTGGATTTCTTTCTTTTCTCTCTTTTCTTTCTCTCCCTTCTTTCCTCCTTTCTTCCTTTCTTTTGCTTGCTTCCTCCCCCCCTCCTTCTCTCTTTCTTTCTTTCTCTCTTTCCTTCTCTCTCTCTCTCTCTCTTTCTCTCTTTTTCTCATGGCAGTGTTACTCCATCTCTAGAGGGGAGCTCCAGTCCGAGAACTTCCTGGGAGTGCCGGATGCTCCATGACAGAGTATAACCCTCACCTTGACTCTTTCTTTTTCTCTAAGCTGATTCCTGGGAACCACTTAGTCTCTGGGGAGTCCAGACATCTTCTCTAGTCTGTGTTCCTTAACCCCATCCCCCACCACTTCCAAATGTCCAGGAACCAGCAAGCATCCCTGATGTGCCTGGCTGGCTGCCTGGCATGCTAGAATTGCCATAAACCTTGTGCCAACCTTGCCAGAGTCACCCAGTGGGGAGCCACAGAGGAAGTTCACGGGGCAGCCCATGATTGCAGTGGCCCTTGTGCTGAACATCCGGATGGGTCTGTAGAGAGCAACAGCTAGACAGCAGAGATTCTCCCGGAGGCGCAAAGTCTTTCTCGGTAAATCCATTATTTGCAAATGGTGTCAAAAACTTGCTTTTCTTCTCGCTGGCTGCCTCCCCAAGAGTCTTCATGTCTCTCCCCATCTTATCTCCCTCCCTGCTTTTACTGCCTCTTTTCTCTTGAGGATTTGTCCAAGTGCAGATAGTGGCCTGGGAACTGCTTGGAGGGACAGTTCGGAAGGTGGACCGCAGGCATGGCCCCGCCCACCTCCACCCCAGCGAAAGGCCTGGGCTTTTCCTTTCAGTGGATGGTGGCTGGGCCTGTCACCGGCCTCACATGTCTGTGTTTGGAAGCTTATCCTGCTTAATGACAGTTTGTATTCTCATCCCTGAGGTATAGTGGTCAGTCTGCTCCCTCGCTCTTAGGAGATTCAATCCTTCCACAACTGGTTTGTTTGTTTGTTTTTTGAAGATTCATCTTATGCTTTGCAACAACTTTGATGTGGTGACTCTAAGTCACAGAACCTCCCTCAGAACACACGCCTTGTGTTCGGACCCTGACTTCATCATTTGGCTCTTTCTTGTCTTTCTTTCTGCTAAGTAGAAAGTGGCCTTTGGGACTTGTGTTTGGTTAGCACCATGCAGCACGCTTAATTCTAGTGGGTTGGATTTCTGACCAAGTTAAACTGATGGGTGAGAATCCACTCCCTGGGGAGGTTGGCCTGAGGGTCTTTGCCCAGCCTCACACACCTGGACTGCTGGTGTATCTATTGAATCCCACCTTGACTGAGACACAACCCCTGACCCCACCCTACCGGGACAAGCCCTGAAGGTCTTTATCTCCCCCCAGCTGCACAGAGCTGAAAGTCACAATGGGTCGGGAGCAACACCTCTTACTGCAGATTCCCCATGACCTTGGCTTCCTACTCGTGATCTGTGTGCTGCAGTGAGAAGCGACCGATGCTTGGAGTCCAGGAGGCTGCACAAAGGGGTCATTCATTTCCTTTTTCTCTAAACTAGGTGAACCCACTAACTAGAAATCTGTTTCTTTGTACACTAACTTAATATGCCTTAACCGCCTATGTGTGGTCAAGTCACTCGCCCTGCCCAACAGTTCCGTCTCTTCTCAGATGAGTCTTACACAGAATGCAGACTTTGGTGTGGGTTCTCCTCCTCGTCCTCTGTCCCTGCCGCATTTGGACAGCTGGCCTTTTGCTAAGAGTGTGTCTCTCCCCACTCCAGTGCTCCCTTGCTTAATGACACATGGGGAAACCTCAGAAGTTAGTCTTGTAGAGAATTACCTGGCACCACCAGAGAAATGCCGACAGAGGTGAGACCTCACAGTGTTGGGGCCTTGGACTGAAACTGACCCTACCTCTTTGGGTTGTCCGGAACTAGAGAAAGGACAGTCAGATGGTGGCGTCTTACAGGTCGTATAACCCCAGACAAATTTGTCTTCTTTGGCCTCCCCAGAAATGAGGCTGACTAGGAAAGCGTGAAGGAACACGGACAGAAATAGGCATCAGCCAGAGGTCCTGGCACTTGGTGTCTGAGAAAGGATTTGGGAAAATCCTGAGGGTGATTTTTTTGAAGGGAGCTGCTGCTGTCCTCACCTGGGTTGCTAGCCAGCTCGTGTATCTGGGGATTTAGAGTTTGTTCATCATTCTCATGCACCCAGATGGGCTCTGTTGACTGCAGACTCAGAGCCTCCACCCCCAACCCGGAGATCTAAGCCACAGCAGTGTCCAAAGACACCGGGGTTCTGTAGTCTGGGAACACCCCACCCCCACCCCGAGTGTGGAAAGCTGGAGCCCGTGGTCCCATGGGGTGAAGGACAGTGTTAGGGTAGGGAGAGCCACCCAAGTAGAGCGGCCACTCCACACCTCACAGGGGATCCACGTTGGGCTGCGCCTCATGGTGAGCAGGGGACCCTGGCTCCGTGCTGAGAAGGTGCCAGGACCTCTCCCCACAGGATCTGGGAGCCTACATCCATGCTAGCAGGATGAGCACCCGAGTGGTCACCATTTCGGGTCCCTTTTGGTCCCTATTGTGCTCTCGATTTTTTCCTTCATTTGTCTGCTTGGCTTCTGTGGGAAGAGCGGCAAAAACAACCAGGTTCTGCTCTGGAAGATCAACCCAAGGTTTGTGGCAAGTGAACCCTCGAAATCCTCACCTCCCAGTCTGCCTCCTTCGTCCCCCCTCTATCACACCCCTCAATAGTTGCCCCTCACTGGGCTGTGGCGCCCCCTAATGTGACTCGGACTAGCTGTTTCGTGACAATCCCTGGTGGCATCTGCACCAGCTAAAAATTATGCCATAATCAAAAGAAAATGTGTGAGCCTTTCAGTGACAATCTCATCCCACATTGCCTTATGCGTCTTGTAACTATGGGGCTCCCAAGAGTAACACATGGCGGTGTGGAAGTTGTTTCATGCTGTGTGTTTCCTAGGCCACACAGGTATCCTTGAAGTCACATGCTTCCGAGATGGTTACAGTTCCCTTATTTTTGCAAGATGGGGTGGGAGGGCGGAATTACAGACTATAGAAATAGAGTATGTATTTTCCTAACTGTTCTTCTGAGCTTGTCCTGGGATATTTGGTTCATGCTAGGACAAGAACTCAAATGGTATGGGTGGGGGGGAACGAAGCTTCCTGCCTGTGGTGTTCTTGCAGTTGTCTTATGAATTCACAAGCTCCAGGACTTCTGAATGGAAGCCACACGAGAGGCACTTTACCTGATCCTAGAAAGAATCTGACCACGTGACTGAGAATTCATCTAGAAAAAAACCTATATTTTTCGTGTAAAAAGAAAGGCGGGGAGAAGGTTTCCTGGACCTCATAGAGTATTGGGTGTCTACAAGTGCTTTTATATTTTGTAACTGGAAAGAGGTTTCTTATGCACAAGAAGAGCAGTTGGAAGCTGGTCCACTGCGGTGAAATGAGATGACCTTTGCATGTATAGAGACGATGCATTCAGACTCTGAAAACAGCAAATAAAGCTTTCATGTAAGTTGCATTGGAGAAGCCGGCACGTCCATCCGTCCGTGTGAATGAATGGGGGCTCCCAGGCAGGGGCCCAGTGCCCCTTGCTTGCTGCTGACTCAGGCCCTCCCTGTCTGAGCTGTGGGCCTGCAGGGGGAGGGAGCCAGGGTCCTGGACCGGGTACTGTCCACGGTGGGAGGCCATGGAGACACGGCCGGTTCAGAACGAGGACTTGGATGCTCACTTTGTGTCTCCTGGTTGGGGCTCCTCTGAGCATCATCAGTTCTTTGCTATAAAATGGGGGGCGGGAGGTGAGTGCAGTGTTTCTGGGTACAGATTGAGGGCAAGGGTTCTCGGCCTGGTGGACTGTGCCCTGTAGAGATCATCGTTAGGGGAGAAATACCCCAGGAATCAAATGCTTTTCAATGGCCCCCTCTTCTCACCTGCGGTTCCCCTTCCCCTGTGTGTCCAAGCGCAGAGGGAGACCTGGCTCTCAATGTCAACAGGGCTGGTCAAGAACTCTCAGTTACTGAGTTGGGACACATGGAAGTACTGAGCATGTGCAGGTCCTCAGGACCTAAACAGACCCACTGAGAGGGAGTCACTCCCGATGTGCCTGGCTGGGGTGACTGCATCCCAAGTTACAGGCCGGAAACTAGCCTGGTTCTGGGAGACTGATCTCTCACTGCCCCAGCGGCGAGCGGAGCAGGACAGTGTGGCCGTGTGACTTTC
>PVIR01022711.1:0-27855 GCA_004026965.1 Petromus typicus
ACTATCACGGAATTTTAAACTGAAGAAGAGAATAATTCTTAATCCTAGAGCAAGACCCCAGTGGAATTTCAGGTATGTGTAGGTTATTTGGAGCGCTGAAGTTGATCTCATTTCCAGCCACCCAAATGCCTCCCAATCCTGAGCCCTTATGTGCAGTTCACATCCATCTTGCAAAAGGGTGTTACCGATAACCCCATTATTCTGCACTGTGACTTTCTTCACAGAAGTAAAGAATAGGACATTAGGAGACAAACTATATGTATCTATCTGTGAGCATCTTGTTCACTAGTCTGAAAGCATTTTAAGAATTTCATACCTCCCAGGGCCCATTTCCCCCAAGATCTACTATGTACATGTAACTTTTTTTTCTCTTTTTCTTTTTCTTTTGAGACAGGGCCTCCATATGTAGCCCAGGCTGCCTCAAACTCTTGGTGATCCTCCTGCCTCAGCCCCTCGAGTTCTGGGATTACAGGTGTGCAACACTATCCCCAGTGAATGTAAGTGGAGTTACACAGGAGCTATAACCAAATGTTTTATCCTGTACTCAGTTTGCTTTCCACTCCCCCACAACACACATACACACAGTCTCACACACCCACGTATCTCACACAGGATTCTACACAGCTTGTGGGTACAGGTGTTTGGGCACGCATGCCCACACATCAACCCAAGAGAGAAGATGTCAGTCTCGCTGAGTCTCAAAACAAGAGGCAGGGGACAGGCCAAAGCCCAGGCATCGGGTTCCTGACGGACCACGGTTTGTGGCTTCCTCTGTCCACACCTCCACCTGTGTCCTTTAGAACCCTGAAGCCACCCTAGACTTAACTGAGTCACCTAGAGAAAACTGTTCACCCACAGACACTGACCCAGGGCCTTACCCAGTCTCTCTGAAAAATCGAGCCCTTAAAGAGGGCAGAGCACTGGGCTCTTTCGGGGCCAGAAGGGCTGGATGGGAAAGGGAGCATGGGAAGGGGGCAGGAGACCTTTCCTCCCCACCCCAGCCAGTGGCTCCTCCCCATGTGTCCTAGTGCCAGTCGTGTTCCATCTCTGCACCTCCGTTCTCTTCCCATGGAAGACATCTTTGCTAAGAGTGTGTCGGCGGGACCAACTGTATAATTTACTGGCCCCAAGGCCAAAGATATGAGGGCCATCATTCCAGAGTATCAGAAATGTGAAGAAGGTGGTGCTAAAAGTGTTCAAGCAAATCCAGGGTGCCTCTGGTCCACCACCCAGGTCCCACCCACGCTGTGGAGCTGGCTGGGAGCGTGGGTAATAAGCTGCGGCTCTGGGTCCAGACCCACCTGCTCACCTACAAGACCCTGAGGTGTGTGAGCAACCATGAGCATCCCCGTCTCCAAAGAAGGGGGAGGAGACGTGTCCATAGAAGCCTTCCTGGGGGTGAGGGTGCAGGACAGAGGAGAACCTGCCTGGGGACGCAGAGGCTGGAGGAAGATGCCCAGGGCTGATAAACAGGATCAACTTCGTCGGGCACCTTCCTTCCTCCAGGGACTCAGCATCCTAGAAGTCACAGTCCATTAAGGACAGGATGCTGCTAAGTAATGATTAATTGCAACAATAATAAGTGTGGGGGAAGGAGGGATAAAAAAAGAATTAAGGTGCAGTATGTATGCGTACCAACTCTCCACTGTAAATGTAATCATTATGTACTGCAAACATGGTCTACTGAGATTTTTCAAAAAAAAAATAATAATAATAAAAGAACTAGTACTGATTTCTACAGTGCACTTATGACAGGCCAGGCGTTGTACTAATTGCTTTTAAATATACATTATCTTGGCCTCACAACAGTCCTATCTAGGCAGTCCATTATTATAATTCCATTTTACAGACTGGAAACTGAGACTCAGAGACAATTTGTTCTGAGTCAACAGCTGAGCTGCAGGGTTGCCCATTTCCTAAGCCCTCCTGGCTGAGCCAGCATTCTCGGCTCTGGGTACGGGCGCACCCCACCCCCAAGGCCTGCGTCCCCCACCCCAACCTGACTCCCTGCAGCTGTTACTGGCCTGGCATTTGTCCTCTGAAATAAAATCTATTAAGGGATGCAAACACTATCAATAAATTAAAAATGGTTTGGCTGATGCAGAGAAAATCTGCAAGGCCAGGGCAGCACAAGGCAAGAGACCACAGGTGAGAGTGTGGACTGGAAGACAGAAGGCCTGCTGCCCCCTGCTGGCGGTGTACTGTGCTGCCCGGGATTTGCTTGACTAGCTCAGACCAGCCTTGGTGGGACTGATGGCTGCTGGATCCCAGAGAAAGCACCAAAGTGACAGGCTGCGCCCACCTCTGACGCCGCATACAAACAAGCCAGGGTGCAGGGAGCCAGAGTCAGCCCGAGGAGACTCAGGATCAGCTTGTGTGCAGGAAGGCTCCAGAGTTGTGGACGGAGTTCAGGTGGCTTGCAGGAGGTTGGCAGCCTCGCCTGTCTGCTGACCTTTCCTGCCCTGTGCTGCCAGCCCTGGGCCTTCTCACAGGGTCCCTTTGACCCCATCTTACAGCTGAGCAGCTCACCCTGTACTTCTATGCGTTGCTGCGTCCACGCCCGGCCACCTCAAGGTGAGTCCCAGCTCCAGCACAGTCCTGGTGCGTGGCAGAGGTGAGGAAATGAGTGCTGAATCTGGAGAAATGGTGCTGTTCCTGATGGAGGATAATCATGCAACTGGATATTCCACACAGGTCTGGTCAAGCGAGCGCTCCGTTCATGGCCACCGAACACTTACTGAGCACCTGCTAAGTACTGGTCCTTTGTGCCGGGTAACCTCAAACTGATGTGTAAACTAAACTCAAGCTCAGTCTATGAGGCTTTGTACTAAAATAGATAAGCTGGGTGCAGTGATACATGATAGAAAATAAAATGGACAGAGGCTCGGGTGTCCGTAGCAGGCTGTGTTTGGACAGGTACCTGCTGGACTGCCCTAAAGACAGAGAGGCAGTCGCCGGGACAGAGCAGGCAGGTGCTTATATACAGTCTGAGGTGGGGACTAGTCAGGGGCACCACGGAATTTTTTACCTGGTGGGTTCATGTATGCCAGAGTGGTGGCATAAAGGGGTTGTGGCAAGATGTGGGACATTATGGAAAGCAGAAGGGCAGTCTTTGGCGGGGACCCCATAATGGCTTTGTTGTGTACCAGCCTGACCTATCAGTACACATCTGAAATCCTAGCACTTTCGAGGCTGAAAACAGGAGAATCAATACAAGTTCAAGGCCAGGCCCCGCTACCTAGTAAATTCAAGTCTACCCTGAACCACATAGTGACCCCCACCTCAAAAAAGCAAAAATTTAAAATACATAAAAATAAACCTGCAGCCAAAGACAAATGTTCTCTATCCCACCTCAGTCACCTGGGGGAAATTTGTGTTGTTAGTGGTTCAAAGTGTGGTCGTAGAGGTAGTGATATCAAGTAAAAACTCTTTTTTTATGTGCCGAGGATTGAACTGACAGACTAAAAAAAATGTGCTCCAGCTGAGAGGTACTGGAGTTGAAATTGTCACCGTGGCAAAGCAGCTGAATACTCAGAAACAAATTCATGCCACTCCCTCTCCAAATACCTGTATATATACTTTTCCAGAATCTATCTCAAGGGTTACTCAACTTCAACTTGTACAAAAACATTGCTCAGGGTTAAATATATAACCCTAGGTTAAAGAAATACCAGTTGCATATTGCAGTTTTTTAAAGATAAATTTGACTGCATAATTTTCTTCTTGCTCATTAACTTTCGAATATCCCCACTTGTGCATTGCATGGGGGAAAAAACTCCAGCTCAACAGACAACTACGGAGCTCAAAAGAAACAAACCAGTGACGCAAAAATCAGTAAACTGGGCGCCCCTGTCTAGTCTGAGCTACTCAGGAAGCTAAGCCAGAAGGAGGGAAAGTTCGAATTTGAGACTTTGTCTCAAAAATTTAAAAATTAATAAAAGGCGGAGGATGTGACTCCGTGGGAAAGCTCTCGGGTTCAAACTCCCTTATGCTTTACTGATAATAATTTTAAGGGAAAAAAATCGATATATATGAAAAAAAATCGAACCACAGTTTTCTCCCGCCTCGCCCTCCCGGGCCAGCTCCCCCAACGATTGCCCAGCTCCCGTGAGCAGTGCACGCGCAGGCACGGCGGGCTTCAAAGCGTCTGCGGGTCGCGCTTCCTCCGCACCTGCAGCGCCGGCCCCCGCCGCGAGCGAGCCGAGCGTGCGCCTGGCCGCGGGCCAGGGAGGAGGGGAGCGGTCGTGATTTAGGGCCGGGCAGTCCCGCCTGCGCCCGCCAAGGTGCCTATTACGGCTCGGCCGGCCCAGATTGCAGAAATTCCTACTGTTCCCCGGAAGTTCCGGCGTGGCTCCCCCCCCCCCCCCCCCCCGAGGGAGGACTGAACGCCCACCTCCGGAGGAGGCCGCGCCCAGCGAGGCCGGGGACCGGGACGCCCGGGAGGCGCGCGGCGGTCCGGCCTCCGCATCCTGGCCTGGTTCTGCCCCTGAGGGCCCGCGTGCGTGCGCGAGGCGTGGAATCCAGCAGATGGAGGCTGTATCCAGGGCCTCTTGCACAGCAGGCAAGGGCTGTACCACTGAGCCACGTATCCAGCCCGACAAAAAATGCCTACAGGTATGGTTACTAGCATAGAGCGGTGAGTGAAAACCTCCTGTCCCCGAGGAGGTCCCTGTCACTGTCTTGTGGCAGAAACCAGTTAATAACGACAATAAGCAATTTGTGCAGTATGTAAGTACTATTCGAAGTTTGTCAGACAGCGGCAGAAGAACACCGGGAAAGCTCGAAAGTTTCTTTACAGGATGGGGTGTCAGGGAAAGCCCACCGAAGGTGACATCTGGGTAAGGACCTGATTGTGGCCATCTTGGGGAGGAGTCCAAGCAGAGGGAAGAGCAGGTGCAAAGGCCCTGAGGTGAGAAGGTCATCGTTAGTTCCGGTGGGTACAGGGCGAGTACCTGGGGCTGAGTTCAGACTGATGAGAGACTTGATGGTGTGCAGTCATCTCTGTCTGTTTGCTGAGAGATGGGAAGTCATGAATATTTCAGGATTTCTTCCCTCAGATTTTAAAAGACTAAAGAAAACCGTTATCCTCTTCCTCTGACTGCTAGACAAGGACTCCCTCTCCCCCACCCTCTCCAGGCAGCACCCAGCTTCCTTCTCAGTCCCTCCTTCCTCCCCACGTGTTCCTCCTCGGTGGCGATGCTTCTTCTGTCTCTGCTTGTCTCTGCTGGGGGCCCTGCCTGGTCAGGTGTCCCCCTGGGTGTTGCAATTTTCTCTTTCTACTGACGCCTCAGAAATGTGAATGGGCTCAGGCTGCTTTCTCCAAACTAGTCTCTCCCTACTTTCTGGAACTTCCTCCTCTCCTTCCTTTGTCTCTGTGCCTCAGCTGTCACCACTCGTAAGCCATGGAAGTCTGGCTCATGCCACTTCCCAAACCCGTCTCCTGAATGTGCTTCCTCCCATACGTCCTCTGTGACCTCAACTCTGCCTGGATAATTTAGTTACATACTGTGTTTACAGAACACGGACTACCTGCCAGATCTTGCGTAGGGTAGTGAAGAAACCATCAGGTACAAAAGTGGCATGGTCCTTGCCCCCTTGGACCTTGGCATCTAGTGGGAAGGGGCATTTCTTCCACTGATTATTTCAATGGCAAGAAGTGAGAGAAGACACAGGTTTGGAAGTGGTGCAGAGGGAGGGGTCAGGAAAGCTTTTACAGCGGGATATAGGCCTGAACTGGATATCGGAGGATGAAGGAAAGGGTGCTGAAGAGGAGGGCCCAGCACGTGCAAGGCCTGATGGGTAGCCCTGGGGGAGGTGTGGCAGACACAGCAAATGTGACTTTGCCAGACCAGAAAGCAAGAGAACAGTGTGCGATGGGAAACAGCGCTGGAGATCCCGCGGCATCATGGGAAATCTCTTGGGCATGGTCCTGTGGGTAGCTGGGAACTAAAAGGTTATTAAACTCAGGAGAGACATCGTCCTCTGGAATCCTAACCTAGCACCTTTGAGCAGTGTTGCTAATGGGCCGAGGACAGACCCAGGAGAGATGAGGTGGGGGGGAGTCAACACAACTTCAGAAAACAGAACTGGCATGTGGAGTACCTGTTGGATTAGCAGGTGACAAAAAGGAGGCAGTACCTCCACATCCTCCTTCCGGGCAGGAGGGCTGAGGTGTCTGAGTGCCTCTAAGGTCAGTTTTCTGAACTGGGTCCACTGGCCAACACGGAGCACAAGCCTCTGAGTAGCTGGGGACCGTGGAGGTTGTCTGTGGTGACGGTCACTTGCGATGCAGCACATGGCCATCTTCCTGTCTAGAGGAAGGCAGACTCCATGGCAGGGCTTCGGGAGGCGGAGCTCCCCAGCCGCAAGGACAGGAGCCAGCGCCTGATTCCTGGACCTGAGTGTCCCAAAGAAACAAGAACAGCAGAGAAATGGCTTCGCCAGTACCGGGGCAGCGACCTTCGGTGACCTGGGAACATTTGGAGGACGCTCCACCTGCCCATGTTTTCTGTCACTCCTGTGAGTTTCCTAAAGTGATTTTGGGGGTTGCTGGGGATGGAACCCGGGACCTCACGTGTGCTAAACACACTCCTGCTGCCCTGCCTGCCCAGCCCCAAGCAGTTTCTCAGCCTTTCGTCCAGCTGAGTCCATGAGCTAGCTACCTCTCGGTTGCCTCCCTCCCATGTGCAACCAAAGTTGGGTTTCGTCGTGTACAGCCAGGAGCCCTGACGATTCAGAGTAGAGGTCAAGCAGCGTCTGTTCCTGCACTGCTGGCCAGGCCCCCATGCCTGCCATTCTCCAGACTCAAGAGTGGCCCAGTGACCAAAGCTGGGTGGCCCTTGGTCTCCCCATCTATGAAGCGGATTGGGGGAATGCAGGTCAGCAAGAGAACACTTGCTTGGCTCCAGATTCAACCCCCTCTCCCCAAAATTACTAACTGCCTCGTAAAACTGAGAATTGAACGATCCCATTCACACAAAGCCCCAAGCACAGGGCTCGGCTCACAGTGGGCACTTAACACTGGTTACCTGTTCTTATCCTCTCCCGGCACACTGACACAGCACCCCAGGGGTTCCTTTTCTCAGCTCCTGTGCATGGTTAGCACTTTCCCTGTCCCACCACAGTGTCCCTCCGCCAGGCACCTCTTGATAGCTCTTCCATCTTGGTCCAAGGCCGGAATGTGTTAGCCCTCCACCCCCTCTGCGGAGAGGACGTCTGGGTCCTGGAACAAGACCATTGTGTATTAGCTCACAGGCTTGGGCAAGATGTTTAACCTCTTAGAGCCTCAGTCTCCTTGTCTGTGAGATGAGGCTGTTAACAGTGGGGCTGCATCAGACTTGTGAGAATGAAGTACAACAGAAACACTCTAGCACAACCCATGAAAGTTCCCTATGAACATTCACCTTCTCCGCCCGGAGCTGCCTGGCCAAAGCTGTAAATCATACAGATCACCAAGAACATTGTCCTCCCTCCCACCCAGCCCCAGACTCCTCCTCACCTCCACCCACTCATGACCCGCGATTGTCTTCTCATTAAGGACGTGATAAAGCGGCCACTGTGCCTTTAGCCAGAGTAAGGCTTGATCTGCCCCAGAATCAGTGGGGATAAGTGGGAATTCCAGGTTCCAGAGAGAGCCGGGCCTCTGCCCTGAGGCCTTCTGTCCCGTGCTGAGGAGCTAAGAGCCGTGTGGGGACTCAAGAGTCCATCTCTACACCTCTGAGGTTCAGTTTTCACATCTTTCAAGAGGAAATAATAAATGGTAATACCTAGCTTGTTAAATCAGAGTGAGAAGAAAAAGGGGTAGAGGCTTCCTGGGTGGAGGAGCAGCTCAGAGGGAGAGGGCTCGCTAGCCTGCAGGAGGCCCTGCATCTAAATAAATAGATCAGAAAATCAATCTAGTGCTTTGTAGATGTCGAGAAATGGTGTCAAGAAATAAGGGTGTCAGCTGTTATCGGTGTTAGGGTTCTTATCATTGGACCCGGGTTGTCAGTTTTTCGAGCTCCATTTGAGGAACAGTTGTCCTGTCTCCAGTAATTTGTTGTGCTACATCTCAACATCACACCTCCAACCTCCAGTGTCTGTCTGGTTGGGAAATCCTTCAGTCTCTGTTGATTTTGAGCTTTGCCTTGATGGTCTTGGCCCTTTATTCTTCTATGGGAACTTCAGAATCCTTCTGTCCAAATCTATGACTAGACTGACTTTTTCTGTGTGTGTTTCTTAAGGAAGCATCCCTCACGGTGACAGAAGGGCCGCAAAGGTTCTAGGGTTCTCATACAGACTCCATCATGCACGACAGAAGAAGACAGTGACCCAGGGAAGACACCCCCAAATCCTGACCCTCAGACACTGTCATCTAATGTTTAGTGCTGTCTTAAACCAATTTGTTTTGACATGTTCTGTTATGCAACAAGATAATGAAGACAGCAATTATTTTATTTCCCAGCCTTTCCTGCAGCTGACTGAATTCTCCAGGGGTCAAAGGCACCACTTCCTGGCCTACCCATCTACAACCTCCGTGTTCACCCTCGGGCAGCCATGGGAGCCGCCAGCTGAAAAAGACAAAGCCACAGATGGAAGAACTCTGGACCCTTCATCAATTGGAGATCTGCTAGGACAGTGAGCCCACACGGAATGGGTGTGAGCAATAAGTGAAGGTTTATGTTTAAGCCTCTGCGATCTATGGATTGCAACATTTAATATCACCTAAGCTAATGCCCTTTCTCTTTTTTTTACCCCCAGTACTGAGGATCGAACTCAGGACCTTGCACTTGCTGGGCAGGCATGGTACCATAGAGCCACATCCTCAGCCCTTAGTATTCTTTCACACAGAACATGATCAGAGTTTACACGGGAGCAGGAAGGCAGTGAGGTAAGTGGTGATGAGGAGGCAGGACGATCTAGTCCCAAAAGTTTCCATTTGGGGCAGATGGCTGAGGGTGTGTATGGGTCCTGAGCCCACCACTTACAAGCCACTTGACCTTGGACCAGACACTTAACTGGTCTTTGCTTTGATTACTTCCTCCGCAAATTGGAACCCTAAAGACTAATTTCCAAGTCTGTTTGGGCATGTTTAGGAGATAATGTATGCGAGACTCCTGGCATCCAATAGGCATTCAATAAATTTTTGATGAATCAATTAATAAAGCACGGCGCTCAACATGGTACAGTCTTTCAGTTACGTTTGTATTTGATTTACATATAAACACATTACATTTTGTGACTATCAAAATTGTTACTTCTACAAGGCTCTGAGACTCTGGGTGCCTTTCAGTTGCCCTGCCCCCACCTCCCCAGGTTCCCCAGACCTGCCCAGCCCCTGGCTTCATAGACGCCATAAATCAAGTCCCCATGAGCCTGTAATTAACAAGCCACAGTGGGCGGGCCTGGGGCGCCCCGCTCACCTTGTCCCTGGGGCTTCCTGCGCCCCACCTCTCCAGGATGGGGCCAGGGGCCCTTGGGTGCAGGGGGGGGGCGGGTCCCTACTGGCCTCCTGATTTATGGCCTTCTGTGTGAAGGAGATTTAAGAGCTAAGACCTGGAGCCTGGGTGGGGAGACGACACCCAGAGGCCCAGAACAACCTGGTTACTGCGTGAATGCGGCCACTGACTGGGCTGGGCTCTGCTGCAGGAGGGCCTGGGGCTCTGGGACCCTCAGCCCCTCTCCCCTCAGGTTCCCCTTGCACTGCCCTGGTCTTTTTTAGGTTTAGGTCCCACACACTTGCCCGAGTACCTTCGTGCCTATGTCAGATGTGGGAACAGAGACCCCCCCGGACGTGAAGCAGCCCACGCACAGCCCCCCCAGCCAACAAGTGGCAGGGGCCTGGAGTGTCTGCAGCGGGGGGGGGAGGGTGTGTGTGTGTAGCAGCCCTGGAGGAGGCGCCATTGGAGAAAGTTTATGGGGTCCACGCTCCTCACAGCGGATGGAGAGGGTGTGAGCTGGGAAGAGGTAACCAGGTCTCTGCGAACGAGCCTGACTGCAGAGCTTCTGGGGGACCTGAAGCCTGCACTCAGCTACAGCCACACCTAACGGCCACCGCAGCCCTCCAGTGAAGCATTGAGGCATAGAGGAAGGACTTCCATGGGTGTTTGGTTTGGGTTTTGTTTGTACTGGGAATCGAACCCAGGGCCTGGGCTTCCCAGGCAGGTACAGCACCACTGAGCTAAATGCCAGCCCTTTTTATGGATTTTGACCCAGGTAGACTCAGACCCAAATCCTAGCTTTTACCAGGATTAAGGTTACCAGCCCAGTAACCTTACACAAGTTACTTAATGTCTCTTCATTTAAAAGACTAGGATGGTAAATATAGATGCATTTATATAACTCCTGGGCACACGGGAGCTGTTGTGAAAGTGTCTTCTCCCAGGGCCGTGGGCAGGAGCTTTGTCTTAGTAAGTGCACAGTGTGGACTACACTAAAAGATTCAGGGTAGAACTTCACAGACTCCGAGATTTTGGGACAAGAATCATGTTATTCCAGGATTCTGCATTTAAGCTAATGTCAGGCCTGGGGAGGGTCTCTGAGACCCCCAATATATCATCAGGGCCTATGGTACATCTGCTAAGTAGCAGGCACTGTTTTCATTTGCGACAATGAACAGAACACAAATACTACCCTCACTCAGCTTAATGCAGGGGGTCTGGGGGGAGGATAGACTGATACACAGAATATGGACTGGTGGCAGTGGCTCACGCCTGTAATTCCAGCACTCAGGAGGCTAAGGCAGGAGGATCACCGAGTTCAAGGCCAGCCTGAACTTCCTAGCAAGTTCAAGATGATCCCAAACTACACAATAAGACCCTGTCTCGAAACAAGCAAACAACAACAACAAAATATATACCTAAATGTTACAACTATGGGCTTATATTAGATTGTTGGGGAAACCCTAACCCAATAAATTCCCAGAAAGGAAGTGATTTGCCACCATCTGGGGCCAGCCAGGATCTGAATCAGAATCTCCCACTGGCCAGTGTCCTGCTGTCCACTGCGTGTCCTGTGGGTGCACATTGGGGGCCCTCCACGGAGACAGCCTCCGGGGCTCACCCCACCTCACCCTGGCACCCCACATTCTGACCAAGGACTCACCCTCTTTGTTCACAGAGAAAGCAGAAGTCAGTTGGCAGGGGTCCCCGTCAGCCCTCCTCTCACCTGTGACACGTCCATGCGCTGCCCTTTTGTGTCGTGGAGGGGGGCCGACCTCCTCCCGGCTGGCTCTCCAGTCTGCTAACAACCTGCCTAGCAGCCATTCTCCATCTGCTCCTTCCTCAGCATGAGTGTGTGACAAAGTATGCCACTTAGTGACTTAAAATCTCCGTTTGGTGGCTGGCGGCGTATGTGATAGCGGTAGGGTCACCTGTGGTGCTGCACTCAGCTGGGGGCTGCTGTGAAGCTGGGTTCCCAGAAGGCCGCTCTTGCCTTGTGACTTTGTACGCCAGGTGTACAAGGACCTTGTGCATCCTCTCCATGAGGCCAGTTACTGCAGCAGGGACCCTGGATGCCCTTAAGGAAGCTTGGCTGCTGGGTTCCAGAGGCAGGAAGAGGAAGTTGCCAGTGTTCTCTGAAGAGCATGGAAGGCCATGGACACCATTTTGGCCGACCTCGAGGTCAGAGCCAGCAGCCAGGCCAGCCTGATGCAGGGGAAGGAGGCTGCTCACTTCCTGGCAGACAGCTTGGCGCATGTGTACAGCACACGTGTTAGAGGAGCTGCCGCGGTGGTTTGGAGACTATCAGAGGTGCCCAAGCATGCAGTCCTTCCTCGGGGACCCTGCTGCACCCAGAAACCCCCTCACTGCCTCACCCTGGCTCCGCTCATCCGTGACTTTCTCCCGGCTCGTGTAACAGCCCTAATGTCTTCTCTGTGTCCCTGAAGCTGGGCCCTGCCCTTCCGAACCGGGCTCCCGCTGGGCACGGGCCTCTCCTTGGGGTCTCTTCCCATCCCCTTTCTGTTTCTGTATTGGCTGTTTTTCCATCGATCCCTTGAATGTCAGAGCTCAATTTCCAGGTGTAGCCTTCCTCTAGACTTTCAGGTCTGTGCAGCTAACTCTGGATGGTTGTTCTGCAGATACCTGGACTCGAACCCAGCTCTTTTCTCAGGCGTCTATTCTTGAATACACGGATAAAGGAGCAAAGCCAGCAACTGACTTGATCTCTGGCGGCCTCCTCTGCACCCTCACCACCCCTGCCCTGTTCAGGCCTCTGGTAGTGGATTTAAGAAACGCTGAGTTCGAAGAACGCCAGGCAGGTGCTTTGCCACCTGAGCCTTCAGGTTCTCCCGGTGCTGACACACACACACACACACACACACACACACACACACACACACACACACACACACACACACACACACACACACACACACACAGTCTGCAGCCTCCCAGACCTGGCAACACAGGACTCTTTCCGCACAGAGCGTCTCCCAGGTGCATTTCTCCACCTGTTCCCTAGTTATTAATTGGTTGAAATCAAACAGGAACGTGGCTTAGCCTGGAGCCAGGCAGACAGCTTCTTGTAAATTCCTAAACCAGTCTGTGACTCCCTTAATTTGCCTGTAAAATGGAGGTGACTCTAGGGACGAGGGCGAGGATTAGAGGCGACAGCATTTGGACAGCGTTGGACACACTAAGCCACTGTCCGCTCTGCCTGCTTTTCTTTGAGGCCTCGTGAGGATGACAAAGAAAAGAAACTCGCTCTAGGAAGCATAATTTCTCTAAGAAGGTGTGTTCCTTTCTCATTCACTAAACATGGCTAGCTCAGAAAACCTTTTACTCCTACAATTAAAAGCCTGGAACTTTGAAAAAGAGAATTGGCACGTAGTAAAAGCCAAGAAAATATAGGCGGCATCTCGGCGCCCTCTTCTGGTCAGAATGTGGAACTCCAAGGACACGGACGATTATGCCTGTGGCTCTCGCCCTGCGGCTTGGAGCTCTCTGGGCCCGGAGCAAACAGGTAAGTTTCTTCTCATCTGAGTAAGGAAAGGAAACCGCTCCTTTCTGCCTCCATCTGGTTTTATCCTGCACTCCCCTAGGGACTCTTGAGTCTTCATCTCTTGAACTGCAGTTATTCGTTGGGCCTCTTTCCCAGCAAACACTCACCCTCCTCCTCTGTGGTAGAGGAAGCACCAAGGCCTTCAGGTGTGAACCCTCAGCTCCCTGCGGGCCTGGAGAATGTGTCTGCAGAACAACAGTGTGTTTGTACCCGGTTGCTCCTCCTTTCCTCTGCTGGCTCGTGTTAACCCCTGCTGCTGCACACCCGTCCCTCACACAAGCCAAACCATTCCGCTTGCCACGGCTCCTTCCCTTTTGTGTGTGTGTTGAGTCAAGATCTCCCAAGGCCAGGGATGTAGCTCAGGGACACCGCTTCTGCCTCACAGGTACAAGGTCCTGAGTTCAATCACAGGTACTGGAAAAAAAAAGAAAAGACAAGGTCTCCCTAAGTCAGTTGTTGCCCAGTTGGCCAGGCTGTGCTGGAACTTGTGATCTTTGTGGCACAGCCTCCCAGAGTGCTGGGGTTGCAGGTGTGTACCACCACACGTGGGTCCAGGATGCTCCCCCCTTTGTAGAGACAGGATCCCACAAAGTTGCCCGGGCAGACCTTGAATTTGTATCTTGCAGCTTCAGCCTTCTAAGAAGCAGAGAGTACAGGTGTGTACCACGTCTCCCAGCTAGACTTTCTTAGAATGATTTTTTTTTTTTTTTGCAGAATACCAGAACCGGGAAACAGACGGCACCCAGAGGTTTGGAGGTAGTGAATAGCTTGATTTACACGAGGAACATGACCAGGATCTTTCTCCCAAAGAAGTCAGGCCCAGAATATCAAGGGGGCTAGTAGTTTTATAGGGTCCAAGCAGGAGGTACAGAAGCAGAAGCAGAGCACGTGACAGTCTTTGACTGGTTAGTCCTTTGACATATTTGACATCTGTGAGGCTCAGTTCCCGTGGAGTTTCCCTGTGAGTATGGAGGGCAGAGTTTACACAAAGCAGAGCAGGGTGTGTGTGTGGGGGGGGAGATTTCTGAGTCCATTACACTGCATCAGTGACCACTGACCGTTGTCATGACTACATAGGTACATTCTACAAAGAGCATGGTTAGCCTTTCGTTGCTTAAGAGCACAATTAAGTGATAGTTGTCCAATTCAGTTATTTTCGCTGAAAATAACCATCTGCCTGGAAATTTCCCTTCAATTTTAGATTTGAAGAAAATTGAGAGGCCACTATAGAGAGCTCCCACACAACCTAGCACCCTTGCCCATATCATTCATTTATTACATTACCATGGTTCATTTCCCGCAATGACAAGGAACCAATATAAACACTTACTATGATTAAAGTCCACAGTTTATTCAGATTTCTTTATTTAGATGCTCCTTCTCTGTTCTAGGCTCCCATCTCAGAGACCATGTTACCTTCGAACTTCCTCTCTCCTTAGCCCTACTCCTGGAATTGTCCTCATGCTTTTCCATAATTAAACAGATGTGTTTGTGCATGATTACACAGACGGTACATGCCAGGGTGGCCAACCTATGGCACGTGTGCCACAGTGGGCTGTTTGTGTCATTGAAAGAGCTGAAAGGTTTGCCATCCCTGCTGTAGGTAATGTGGAAAGCCTTCTGATAGCTTGTGTGGCGAAGGCCTGGTCCCAGCTAAGAGGTGGGGCCCTGAGGGGGTCCTCGGAAGGGGACTGTGGCACCGCCCACCCTGGCTTCCTCTTTTTCTCCTTTCTTCCTCAGCCCTGAGCTGAGCAGCTCTGCTCAGCCACCTGCTCCCACATGATATGCTGCTTACTGCAGCCCCAAAGCACCAGGGTCCATCAGCCATGGACTGAAACCTCCAAAACTCGAGCCAAGATAAACATTTTCTAAGTTGATTATCTCAGATATTCACTGTAGTGACAAAAGGCTGACATAATTGGAACTCTGGGGCCCAGGGGAGAGAACCATATCGAGTAACATTTCCATCTCACGTCAAGGATGCACATTGATTACATGAGTTACTGTTGCTTAGTCCCGTGGCAGGGTAGTGTTTGTCAAGGTTCCCCTCTCTAAGTCGCTCTTCCAAGATGCTCAGACTGCAGGAGTAGGAGTCATGTTCCCTGGTGACAGCAGAGAACAGTATCTGTGAGATTTATTTCAGAGTACACATTGGAGATCTATGTCCTCGGGCTGGGGATGTGGCTCAGCAGCACAGCACCTGCCTGACAAGCATGAGGTTCTGAGTTCTATTGCTGATAACAACAACAAAAAAAGTCCAAGAGATCTATGTCTTTCCTTCCATGTATTTATTTATTTTATATATATATATTTATTTTATATATATATTTATATTTATATATATTTATTTTATATATATCATTATGGATTCATTGATATTTAGTACAAATTTAATATAGTTTTGGATTATAATGTTACTTCCCGTATTTTGTTGCTCAAGTGTTCTCCCTCTATATTTTTATGTCATTCTCTTCTTTGATTTCAGACACATAATAATATTATAAGACTTGCTCAATGATATATACTGCAGCACGGTTTTAAGTGACACATGCTGGTTTTGGTTTCGGTTTTGGTTTTTTTGAGGCAGGGTCTTGCTTTGTAGCTCAGGCTGGCCGTCAGCTCATTGCGTGGCCCAGGTTGGCCTGGAACTCGCAGCAGTTCCTCCGCCTTGGCCATCAGAGAGCTGGGATTACAGGCGTGAGCACCACGCCGGCATTGTGGCACTTAGTAGAAGTACCTAAGTATTCATCAGTAGCGGAATGACCAAGCCAACGAATGCATCGAGTACTGCACAGCCCCCTCTCCGGTCACCATCACTTCTTTTCCAATGAAGTAGATCTTCAAATGACTGCATCGAAAAATACAGCAATTAGAGCTACAAGTTCTGGAAAGCAGCTGAGTTCAAATTCAATGCTGTGGCTTTGGGAGAGTTACTTTACCCTCAGAACTTCAGTTTATCCATAAAATGGTGGTACAGTTCTGCCTCACGAGATTGTTGTGAGGATTAAATAATACAAGAACATATTTACAACTGTGGGAGGCACACAGGAATGTCATAAGTTTTAATATTACAGAAATGTGGTTTCTTAAAACTAGGCTTCATTATACAGTTCAGGCTTGTCTTGAAGTCACTATTTTGCCCAGGTTGGCCTCAAAGTCATGGTGATCTGCCTGCCTCAGCCTCCCAAGTGCTGAGATTACAGTCCTGCACTGCCACATGAGGCTGTATAGTATTGCCATTATCACAGGATATTCTTTAAGATATTATGTTGAATGAAAAGGGAGACTTGCAGAAAGACACATAAGGCCTATTCCCATAGGTATACAAAATATGGGAGATAGGAACAAGTCTCCCCATAGACAGGTGGTACGGAAGGACCTCACTTGGTCCTGTATCCCCGCTTACGCCTAGAAAGAACAGTTTATATATATACCTCCTTTTTGCACAAACTGTGGGTAGTATGTGCAGTAGTAATAATAACGCATTTATTAGGCACTTATTAGATTCTTACAGTGAGCTGGACTTTGCTGAACTGTTTTCCTGACAGACACGGCCATTCCTCCATTTGAGAGATGGAGAAAATGTGGCCGGGAGAGAGACACAGCCAGCGAGGCGGGGCTCGAACCCAGGCACTCAGATCCCCTGCCATCCTTTCTATAGATTTACCAATTCGAAACTTTTTGTTTCATTTGTGTGTGTGGTGGGGGGTGACTGTTAGCTGCTGTTGAACAGTGAACGTTGCAGGAATCATGCTTCTTTTCCCTAGAAGACTTTCATTGTTTTTTATTTCCTAAGAACAAGGCCAACTGGACATGGTGGGGCACCCCTTTAACCCCAGCATTGGGAAGCTGACAAAGGAGGTATCCTGGTGAGTTCAAGGCCAGCCTGGGCTACAAGGCAAGATCCTGTCAAAAACAAAACAAAACTGTTCTCTAATCTATGGTCTCTGCTCAGGTTTTGTCAGCTGCTCCAATAATGTCCTCAGAAGCTGTGCTTTCCCTTCTGGTCCAGCGTCCGCCCTGGCTTCACCAGCTGCCTTGCGCTGCGTGTGCATTCTGGCTCCTTTAATGGGAAACAGTCTCTATGAGGCTTTCTTCTTCCCTGCCACAGAGCCTTCCAGCTTGCTTTCATCATTGACACAGGGCTTATTCCAAAGTGATGCCTTCTTCCGGCATGCCAGTAAAAATCTATCTTGAGTGCTCACTTCGGCAGCACATATACTAAAAAAGAAAATCTATCTTGATAAAGAATCTGAAAAATTTTCACCATGTACCCAAGATCACAGCATGTGGGTATCAACCAGAAGGAAATCCTGACATGTTGCTCACCTGAACCCAGGGGCTGAGGCCGGAGGACAGCCTGAGCTCAGGAGACCAGTCTGAGAATCATAGTGAGACCTTGGCAGAGAAGAAGGCACAATGGAGAAAAGAAGGAAAGAAGGGAACAGGAGACAAAAGGGGTGGAGCAGAGGGAAATTTTGTTTTTTCTTTTCTGTGCCCAGGCCCTGACATACACTAGTCATGTGCTTTACCACCTAGCTACATTTCCATCCTGTGAAGGGAAATTCCCTCTGGCCAGTGACACGTGGCCCCTGGAGAGGCGTGTAGCACGGGGAGCTGAGTGCTGGGCAGAAGATGCAGGACGACATGGTATCCAGCTCTCTTACCTGAGCTGCCGCTGGGTGAAGAAACCAGGTGCTGAGAGAGCCACGGGGAGGACTTTGTATAAACCACGCCTTCCAGTCACAGGAGAGTTAGTCGGCGTGACAGGACTGTGGTGTGGGCTCCTGGTGCCCATCCCCTTCCTCTCCCCAGTGTGATCTTTGTTTTCCGCTAGAGACTTAACGCTTCGTTCTCAGCACTGTGGACAGGGTTAGCTTCAACTTGCCAGGGAATCCGCTTCTTGGCAAGAGTAAGTGCAGTTCTTAAAGACAGTAAGAGGAGGACCATTGTGTTTTGTTTTAGGTTTTTTGAGATAGGGTCTCGCTTTGTAGTTCAGGCTGGCCCTGAGCTCAGCCTCAAACTTACATCACAGCAATCCTCCTGCCTCTGCCTCCTGAGTGCTGGGATTACAGGCGTGAGCCACCACGCCCGGCACTGTGGTATGTGGTAATGGTTGCTGCTGGGCGTGAGTCTCCACGCCCAGTATGGTATGTGGTTACCAGGGATCGAACCCAGGTCCTTGCGCTTGCAAGACAGGCGCGGAACCACTGAGCTATATCCCCGGCCCTCCCTGTTATTTTATGTCTGAAATACTGGCGATTGGACACAGTGACTTCACACTGAACTGCAGCTCCAGCCCTCTTTGTTTTTTATTTCGAGACAGGGGCTTGCTAAATTTCTATGGGGCCCAGGCTGGACTCACATGTGTGATCCTCCTGCCTCAGCCTCCCAGAGTGCTGTGATTACTGGTGTGCACCACTGTGCCGGGCAACAGAAATGTTACTAGAGCAAATCATCTCTGAAACTCTACCCCATACTGTTCATTTACAGGAGCCAAAATATTCTCTTCATTTTTCAGTAGCATATGTAGCTGTGGTAGTAGTTATTTGCCATATGCAAAATTTTCCTGCAGACAAAAAATCAAATTCCACTGGACCCAGTTGAGTGAGTATTTCTCAATCAAAATGCTTTGCTGGAAGTGAAGAGACCCAAAGAAAAGCCAGGGAAGCTTCTGTCCTTCCATAGCCCCTTCTTTGTCAGGAAGAGACGGATGGCTTGAACTTGAACTCTGCCTCATTTGAAATGCGAATATCCCCCAGTTGCAATAGCACAGATCCTAGGATCAATTAACAGACTCCACACTGGAGCCCAGCAGGAAAAGCCTGTCTCACAGCATGACTGGAGAAATCTCAGACACTAAGAGTGGATATTTGATAGTTTTGCTCTGAAGATTTGCAATAGAGTAAATCAATGTGTCCATCAGCGAAACAGCAACCTGAAAACCCAAATCTCACATCACTAACTGTGGTGAGTGGGGCTGGACTTTTGATCTTGAGGAAGGAGCCTCCGGTTTTGCACCTGAAGCGGCAGTGTCTGACCTTCCTCAGCACCAATAGCAAGAACATCGACCACAGCTACTTCAAGGCTGACAAAATAGACACTGTTAGATTGGAAGACAGGCTGTCATGACAGATTCCCCATAGATGTGTAAAGTTATGGACGGCTTGTATCTAAAAGTCCCCCCAAAGCCTCCTGGGGTCACAAGTGGGGAGTTTGGAAGATGGCTGGATTAGGGTGTGTGAATGCAGATATGGGTGTGATACTGGGATTGAGGGTTCGGATAATGGAAGCCTGACCTGTGAGTAGCACCAATTAATAAGTTTGTTGCCTAGATGGGATATACAGGGACAGAAAGAAGCCAAGCTGGCCGCCACTGCCAACTGCCTGCCAGGCCAGGGCTGTTTCTGCTCTGTGATGCCCTGCCTTGGAGGAAAGTAACTAAGACAAATTAAAAAAAGAAAACACACATATAAGTTTTGCTTTGCTTTTTAATTATGTTTTGTTTTTGTTTTGAGACAGAGACTCACTCTGTAGGTCAGGCTGGCCTTGGACGTGTACCCAGGCTGGTCTGGATGTGGTTTGTGCCCAGGGTTTCTGTGTTGGGGACGTGGTGCGGCACGTGCCCAGCATGTGTGAGGCCATTGGGCTTCCTGTCTGATGCTGTTCCCAGCCCCACACATGCCCCACCAGTGCCATCGAGGCCTCGAGCACCCTCACCAGAACCGCGCAGAGGCAGCTGCCATGCCCTGAACCTCCAAAACTGTGACCTAAATCCACCTTTTAAAAATCTTTTAGTTCATTAGTACATGTGGGTAGTACCTACTATTCACATTCCCTGGGGGAAGTTGGTGCATGTACATACTATATCTTCATTCCCTTTTTCATGCCCTCTCCCTCTTCTCCCTCCCCTTTCACTTAAACCTCTTTTCTTTATAAAGTAAGCTGGTCTCAGGCATTTTATTATAAGTGGCTATTACAGCCCCCAACCCCAGGCCGAGCTTTGGTACCAGAAGAATAACCGAGCCAGGCACATAGCATAAGGTGAGGCAGGAATCTCCTCCGAGGGGGGCTCTGGGCGCCGCCTTCTCTTAGAACTGTTTGTCTCATGCAGCACAGTTGGTTCCAAAACAAAGAATATCCTGGGAGAAAATGAAAGGGCTAAAAAAAAAATAGCTATTATTATTGCTTTCTGGTTGTTCTGAGGATCAGTGGAATTGGTCCACCGTTGGTTCTTAGCAAAGTGCCAGGCCCTGTGAGCATCTGCACAGGGCGGTGCGGAGGATGATAACGGCTATGAGCTGGGAGATCTGTTATCGGAGCTGGGGTAACTGCTGAGGGGCTCACCCATGAGGGGCTCTGCCCTGGACACACAAGCAAGTGCCTTCCTCCCAAAGCTGCAGAGTCCAGTGTCCAAGCTTTGCGCTCTGCCAGGCTCACCCATGTCCAACCTTCCTGCCTCAGCTCCACAGGGAGCCCTTTCCTGCGCCCCAATGCTCCTTCAAAGCATCCCTCTCTCTCCCCTGCAGGACTCCGGGCAGAGGCCAGTGTTGGACCCTGGTGCGGAGCACCCTGGGGTGCTCCCAGAGGCTGGTGTGAGCCTGGGCAGTGGGGGAGGTTCCAGAACATCAGGCTATTTTTGGCCTGGCACAGATGTCCAATTCCCGGCTGAGGGAGGGGACAGAGTGGTGGGAAGCCATCTTGCTTCCATCGTCTGTTCCTTTACTGACCACTGGGGATGCTGGGCCCAGTGCGCCTCACCTGGCTTCACTGCTGGCTTCCCTTTGCATGACGCCTTTCTGCCTGCCTGTTACTTCACAAAGCAGCATTCTCCCCCAGGTGCCGAGAAGGATGGGGAGAAAATGAAATTGAGCAAGTGACAAGGAGTGAGAAAAGGAAGGGGCGGGTACGCCATCCTGCCCATCAGCAATGGGAGTGGGTCCAAAAAGACACTTAGCCCGTAACTCGCTCACTTCCCTTCTGTCGTGAGCTCTCTCCAAAATGGCTTGGAAAGTATCGCTGCTAATCAAGGGCGCAGCCTGTCGCTGGGCAGGGGCCAGCCTGGGCCAGCAGGAGACTGACTTATGCCCGGATTCATTATCGTTGCTGCTCCAACATTTTAGTGGTGGATTTTTGTTTGATTTCAAAGTGAGATGGTTAGGTCATTATTTGTTAAATTATAGCTTTTAATTAGCAGATCTACTGAAATGAAAAGCCTGAGAGAGGCGCACATGCCTCTACATTTTTGTTGGGATTTTATAATTATCACTGTTGGGAAAAGATAACTTGAGAGGCGTTAAAGCTTTTCTTTTAAGAAAACCTTCAAATGATAATGCTATTGAGAGAGGGCTGAAGGGAGATGCCAATAAGCTAGATACGGACTTCACAAGTGATGTTATCCGTACATTTTCCTGTGCCCAGGGTTCTGAAAGGGAGGGAGGCTAGGGATGGAAATATAGCTCGTTTAGCACGAGCAAGGTCCTGGGTTTAATCCCCAGTATCACAAATAAATAAATAATGAAAAAAGCCCAGGGTGTGGTGCTCACCTGTAATCCCAGCACTCAGGAGGCTGAAGCAGGAGGATCACTGTGAGGTAGAAGGCACCCTGGATTACATGAGTTCAAGGCCAGCTTAGACTATGTATGAAGACCTTGTCTTGACAAACAAGTAATAAAAGAAGTAAGACAGATGTTTTGTAAGAGTTCATATACTTTTTTCCAGATCAAACCCAGCAGTGGGCCTGGTAGCGAAATTGAGGCACTGAAGAGGGAAGTGAGTTGGCCAACAGAGTAGGTAGTCAAGACCTTGGCTACAGATGGAGGTTGTTTTGGGTACTGGGATTCGAACTTAGGACCTTGGCTTGCTGCACCACTGAGCTAAATCCCCAGTCCTATATGTGGAGTTTTAACCAATCATCCATTCGCGATTACTTCCTGACTCCCTGACAGGTAGAGAAGATAGTGAAAGAGAAGAACAGGAACAACCTTGCTCATTTGGGCCTCTCTCCTAGCCCGCCCTATGCCCAGCAGGGGGCGCCACCGCCTGATTTACGTGCGATCATCTCCAGGCCTTGGGAAGCCGCACCCCCCCCACCCCACTCCCACCCCCACCCCCGCCATCTGCGCTTCCCTTTCCGCCTCAGTGTGGGTTTTCCTTCTCTGGTAACCGAGAAGGAGCCGATTATAATCTGGGCTTCTGGAGGGCTCGGCCGGTCGGTCGTCAGAGGCGGCCAGCAGCTCGGGCGTTCTTGTCTTAGTCTTTTCACATCTGAGCAGAGTGTCTCGGCTGGTGACCTAGGGACTCCCAGCTCTGAGCAGCCCCTTTCCCAGTGCTCTGTGCCCCTCACCCACGTCCCCAAACACTCCAGCTTCCGGTCTTTTTCCATTTAAACAGGGTACTCGACCCAGGGCTTGCACGTGCTAGTAAATCCTCTATCCCTGAACTACATCCCAGTCTAGAGCTTCCGGGGTTACCAGGACCATAGCCCCCCCCCCCCCCGCAGCCAGTCAACACAGCTCCCAACACAAATAATGAATGTACGGGTATATGCCCCCAAATTGCTATTTTACTTCTTTTTGGGTTTTTGTTTGTTTGTTTTGAGACAAGGTCTTGCTATGTAGCCCAGGCCGATCCCCGAACGCATAACGATCCTGAGATTATAGGCATGGTGGATTATAGCAACTTCATTTTCGTGTACTAAGAATATACTCTGGCCTGGGGAATCAGAGACAAGAAGTATAATTCCTGGGAGGCAACGGTGGAATAAACCTGAAATCCCAGCATTGGGAACCCTAAGGCAGGAAGATGGCCACAAGTTCCATGTTCATGTCCAAGGCCAGCTTGGACTGCATAATGAGATTCTGTCTCCAAACAAACAAACTGATAGAATGCGTGTCCTCGGAGATTACAGTCTGGAGAAGGGCTCCGACATGAACCTGGGCGAAGTGAATTTCCAGCTTCTGCTAGCTTCCCTAATGAATCTCAGGCCAGCCTCAGGGTAACACTACCCCACGGCTCGACTGACAGTACCCTTCTGAAAATTCACCCACTTACCTTGGCGGTGAATAGGACTCCCAACCTCTTTCCTAGTAGGTGTAAAGGGGTGAGGATTCCAGGGCAGATGTCTTCAGTCTACTATTATGGTGAAGCCCAGAATTACATATTACCTCCATGCTTGCTATGAAACCAGACCACATTACGAAGGTTCCTTTGTTTGGTCACTCTGAGATGTGTCTTCCCCCTGGAAGGGGAAATGAGAAAACAGCCTATGAATATGGTGCTTGTTTTGGAGGAGTCCGAGGCTTTTCCTGTTGATGCGGTTGTGTGTGCTTATTTTTGAGGTGTGGAGGTAGAACACAGAGCCTTGCACACGCCGGGCAAGGGCTCTCCCCTCGGCTACAACGCCGATCCTGGTCTTCTGTTCTGATTTTGTAAAATCTGAATGTATATCTGATGCTCAGCCTCCCTATCTTGCTTTCATCTTTCTGCTCAATAATTGCATTTACTTACTTTATAGGAGTACTCAAAAGATAAAGCGGGGGTGGGGGAGAGCGCACAACAACAGCACAAATTAGAGGCCCACAAACAGGAATTGCTTTCTGATGAATAAATGTCAGATTTTACAGATGAGCTCCAGGAATGGAGGAAGGTTGTTATTGTTATAGCCTGAAGCAACTTAGACTCACTGGAGAGCAGAGTCAACGTCTGGAAAGTGTTTCCATCCACAGAGTTGTGTTTCTGGAAAAGGATAGAGTGAGAAGTGCGTAAAAGAAAAGGCTTTAATTTTTTTGTAACAACAAAAGAGAATTGAATTCTTATAATTTCGTGTTATTGAAAACATACTATGTCTAAATATTTTGTGGTCGTGGGCACTGGCGCGCATCGAGCAGATTATGCTCCCCCTGCATCGCCCCCAGCAAGGTCCCAGCGAACACAATTAAAACGTGCACCGGATGGCTTCACAGGGCAATTCTGTCAGATCTCTGAAGAGAATGGAATAACAGGGCTGCAGAAACTGTGAGGCTAGCAAAAGGAAAGAAGGGAAACTTCCAAAATCTTTTAATAACACGACCACAGAACTGACTCTGAAGTGAACAAAGCCTTCACTAAAAATACAGTTATACATATACTTCACAACTGAATTAATGGCAATGCAAAAGCCATATATGCAGTATGAAGTAAACAGAATGTAACCTATTAAAATGAATATATCATGACCATGTGGTGTTTATTCCAAGAATTCAAAGATGGTCCATCACACAGAGTTCCACAACCCACTGGCTGTAGTGGACTGAGACTCTGATCGTAGTAGACGAAGTTTGATTTGTTTTGTTTTTGTTTTTGTTTTTGTTTTCTTTTTCAGTTCTGTGGGGGGTTTTTTTTTATAATCAAAACACTGTACCACTGAACTATATCCCCTACCTAGTTAGATAATTTAGAACAATCTTTTCTGTGAAGGAACAGTCAAAAGCTAGATAAAACATGACAAAAACATTTTTAAAGTACTGAGAGCCAATAGGGTCAGTTCCTCAGTGAGCTCTGGGCAGGTTTGGGACTGCACTGTGGAGTTTTCCAGAAGTACAGTATTCAGGACAAGTCTAAAATGTGCCTGTGGCAGGCCCACCGGAATGAGGAACAAAGGTGACATCCCACAAAGACAGGGGTCCTCTGTCCCTGGGCTTTTTCAGGCTGGAACTCCAAGAGCACAGGGAGCCGTGGAGGAACCGAGTTCTCCATTACACAGTTCGGCTCCTGATCCAATGGGTGGCTCGGAAGGTGTCAGACCTCAAACTTAGCATTGGAAAATTCAGAATACCTGAAAGAGTCCAGGAAAATCACCTCTGGAGGAAAAGAACATCCCAAGCCTGAAGTTAATGGTTAGAAACAATAGCGGGCATAATAGGCACAAAGGGGAAAAGAAAATATTAGTGACGATGAGAAGAAATCACGGTTAACAAGACTGGGCTGTAGCTCAGATGAAGGGCATTTGCTGAGCATCCCGAGGCCCTGGATCCAATACCCAGTTTGCAAAACAAACAGAAACGATTAACAACACAGGGAGTCTGGTGAATGGATGATGGAATAATGGCTCAACAAGAACCTTTACTATATGCGTGGAAATAGCAAACTTGAAAAAATCACCAGGGAACTATGAATTATAAATGTACCAAAGCACATTAGAAAAAGAACCAAATTTGGGCCAAGGATTTAGCTCAAGTGGCACTGCACCTACCTTGTAAGCACAAGGGCCCGAGTTTGGTCCCTACTACTGCCAAAGAAAAAAAATAAAAGGAACCAAATAAAAATTCTAGAACTGAAAAAGTACAATAACTCGAATTTAAAACCCAAAGGAAAAATGCAACAACAAGCACAGTGGGATAAAGAACGAGTCAACTAGAAAATGAGTCAGAAGACAGTGTCTAGAAGGAAGCACAGATATACCAAAGGGTGGAAAATACAAGAGATCCATGAGAAAGATAAAGCATGACGGCTGAACGTAGTAGTGTAGGCCTGAAATCTTGGCTACTCAGGAGGCTGAGGCAGGAGGATCCCAAATTCCAGGCCTTTGTGTGCAACTTAGTGAGAACCTCTCTGTGAAGAAAATGTTTAGAAAAGGCAGGAGATGGAGCTCAGAGGTACACTACTTGCCTAGGAGTGTGAGGCCACACGTTCCAAGCTCAGAACTGGGAGGAAAAAGGATGGAGGGAGGGCAAAAAGGAAGGAGGTTTTTACTAGCAAGGCTCCTCCTTTAGCCTTTCACAGTGCTGGGATTATGCTCCAATAGGGAGCATGCTCAAATAGGGAACATGCACCACGCTTAGCTGCCTACTGCTATTTAGTATAGATGGAATCTAAAATAAGCGGCAGAATGTACCAGTTTCTCAATAGATAGCCTTGAAACCGCTGGAAAGGTGCTGAGGGAAAAAGGTAGGGTCCATACTGACAGTGCACATGAAGACAAGTTTCAAAGTGTAAAAACTGGGAGAAAAGGGAAAGCATGAGCGTGCTAGAAATGGGAAAGCATTCTTTTGTAACTTCAAGGTAAGACCTTTCTCATATCGTGAAAATCTGAATGCTACTAAAAAGAGATTAATAACTTTGGCTATATAAAAAATTCTGTAAGCCAAGTATGGTGGAATCTGCTCATGTAACCCCAGCACTCTAAGAGGTTGAGTCAGGAGGATCTCCAGGTTCGATCCCAGCCTGGATAACTCAGAAACTTAATGAAACCCTTTCTCAAAAATGAAACATATGAGAGCCGGGGATTTAGCTCAATGGTTCCAGCACCCGTCTTGCAAGAGCAAGGACCCGGGTTGGATCCCCAGTAACCACATACAATACTGGGCGTGGCGACTCACCCCAGCAGCAATCAGCACCACATACCACAGTGCCGGGCGTGGTGGCTCATGCCTGTAATCCCAGCACTCGGGAGGCAGAGGCAGGAGGATTGCTGTGATGTGAGTTGGAGGCTGGGCTCAGGGCCAGCCTGAACTACAAAGTGAAACTCTGTCACAAAAAAACAAAAAAAACAACAAAAATGAAACATGTGAAATGATCTGGGAATATAGCTCAGTGTGAAAGCCCTGACTTCAGTCCCCAGCACACACAAAAAAATCTGCAAACAGGCCAGGCACAGTGGCACATGCCTGTAATTCCAGCCACATGGGAGGCTGAGACAGGAAAACAGCTTGAGCCCACTAGCCTGCACAGAAAAGTGAGACCCCATATAAAAAAACGAAGCAAAACAACCAAACTAAAAAGTTCTGCAAGGCAAATACTAGCATAAATGCCAATGCTGGGGGTTGGGGTCCCCTCCTGTTGGGGTGTTATTGTCGTTGTATCACTGTTAAGAGGCGGGACTTCTGTGGGATGTCTAAACATAAAGGCTTCTGGGCGGGATGTAGCTCAGTGGTGCTATGCTGTGTCTACCTGGCAAGTGCAGGGCCCTGAGTTCGATCTTCAATATCACACACACACACACACACACACACACACACACACACACACACACACACAGGAAAGCTCCACTCTCATGATAATGGTAAATGCTGTGATCACAGGGCCGATTTCCATCCCCTTTCACCTTTATTTTTCTACTGCTCTGCATGGGAGGGACTGTGGCGGGAAATGCCATTTAAAGACCCAATATCTGTCTGCTGGTGTCTTGATTTTCAACTTTCCAGCCTCCAAAATCAATGTCCTTCTGTTTGTTATAAATTATCCAGCTTCAGGTATCCTGTTACAGCAAAACAAAAAAGATGTGGACAGTATGCAGCCTGAAAGGAAAATGACCAATCTGGAAAAATACTTTCAATTCATTGAAAAATACTTTCAATTCACAGAAAAGGGCTAATTTCCTTAGTATTAGAAGGTCTCTGACAAACTGATAAGAAAAAGATTAATAGTCCAAGCAGAAATGAGCAAAAGATATGAACAGATGGTTCACAGAAAGGAAAAGAAAAATAGTTCTTATTATGAAAAGATGCTCCATCCCAGTCATAATAAGATAAGAGAAAATTAACAACACTACATTGAGATGAAAATTTCCATTCAGTATACTAGTAAATATCCAAAACTTTGGAAATTACATTGCATGGACCAGGATATGAGAAACTAAGTATTGCTGGTAAACTGGTAAAACTGACACCCTATGTCAAAGGCAATTAGTATTTAGGAGAGTTATAAATGTATATGTCCTTGGATCTAGTAATTGCCCTCCTGAAATTTTCCCTGTAGATATCTTTACGTGTGCAAAATGACAGACAAAGTCATTACAGGTATATAATGGTGAAAGACTGGAAATGAGTTAAATGTTCAACCATAGAGGAGTTATGAAATAAATTGTGGTACTTCCAAGTCTTGGAATATCATACA